>JAHWFP010196236.1:53560-77775 GCA_023313725.1 Lithobius niger | reverse complement strand
AAAAAAAAAAACAAGTCATAAAGTCATCGCTGATATCTAAACAGGAATTGATATCTAAATAGAACTGATATCTAAACAGAACTGATATCAAAAGAGAACTGATATCTAAACAGAACTGATATCTTAATAAGAACTGCAATCTAGATAGGAACTGATATCTAAACAGAACTGATATCAAAATACAACTGATATCTAAACAGAACTGATATCTAAATAAGAACTGCATATCTAAATAGGAACTTATATCTAAACAGAACTGATATCTAAACAGGAATTAATATATAACAGAATTGATATCTAAACAGGAACTGATATCAAAAAGGGAAAGAACTGATATCTAAACAGGAATCAGTGTCGAAAACAACCAAGTGTAAAGCCTCAACAAAACCTGGCAATCAAAAACGTAAAGAAACCACCACAATACGTGCTGTTACGGCATATATCTGGATTGCGAAATTCCTCCATACTAAATATACGTTGCATTGTTACTGCAAAATTAAGAAAATCCGCCAGAACCATCAACAAACAACATGAGAATTATTTATCACCCCAACACAAAACTTGTAAAGGATTCCTGACAAGCTCTTTGGCCGTGTGAAATCGTGATATTAAACGGCAAGCTCTTTCGCCAAGCTAATCCCACCGAATAATAGTTCGAAGGTTAAATGCAGTGAAATATATGAAAATTGCTTACTACACCATTTTCAATTATTTCATTTAATGTTTGAAGTCTTTGTCGGTGGAATGAGCTTGGCGAAAGAGCTTGGCATGTGATATCACGACTTCACACGGCAAAAAAGCTTGGCGAGAATCTTTTATAAGTATTGTTTTGGGGTAGGCATCTGATCCAATTTTATGAAATCCATTTTTTTCTTAGTAAATATTAAATGGAAACACCAATCTAGTTTTCTAGTCCATTTCTTTTTCTTTTTTGTTGGCTTTCATAACACCTTAAATATGGCACTAATACCAACGCAATAACTAACATGGTCACTGAAAGTGGCCCGAGTTGGAGGACGGATCGGGGTGGAGGAAGAAGACGAGCATTCACACCTGAATACGAGATTCCCTGATAAAAACCGCAACTGCGCGAAGTCTGCATACCACCTTCTCGCCACCTTCAAGCGAGAGGAGGGCACCGCACTCATACGGATGTAGGAAGAAATCGCTACTCTCTGCACACTGTAAGATCTGCATTCCAGAAGAAGGTGCTCGAGGAGTCCACATTCGGGGATCATGATTAAACAAAGCAAGCTTCAGTAATGCCGGCTAATCAGATTGATTGATTGATTGATTGATTTCACGAGCCTCGGCCCACAGCCATGCGCCCTGACAAAAGCATATTTACATCAATGTATGCACAGTCACAAAAGAAACACCCTATACAATCATACCCAACACTACCAAATACTACTCACTGAAGCATAGAAACAGAGTGGCAAAGGGAGCACGAGAGAAATGCTAGGCCCCAGGACCCTAACACCTGTCTTACCAACAAAAGCTGCAATTGCTTTCAGCCGCGCACAAGCCAAAGGGGACCGGATAGAGAGAAGCCCGCCCATTCCTTTTCCTGGAAGAGTGTAGCCTATCAACCCCAGCCAACACCGGCGTAGCACTGTACAATCTAGAAGAAAATGCTGCGGGGTCTGCGGCCGACTGCAACTGAGACATGCCGGAGTGGCTCGCCACCCCATCCTGTAACGATGAGCTGCAAGAAGAGAATGCCCCGTACGAAGGCGGGAGAGGACCCTGCAGGCGGAAAGTGGGAGGACATCAAGTGCAGACGTGAGAAAACATTCTGGGTGGAGACAATGCAGGACCCGACCATATGTGGGGCCACAGACCATTCCCTCTCCTACTCGTACCGTAACGACTCACGGAGCTGCGGACGATTCGACGCCGGAAGGGAAACAGAAGAGATGGCCGCGCCATCAGAGGCCACTGCTGCCCTGGCCAGATCATCAGCCTGTTCGTTCCTTGTGGCACCATTGTGCCCTTTCACCCAGCAGAGGCTGACGAAGCCGCCCCGGGACGCAGCGTGCAACTTGCGACATATCTCATAAAGAACGGGATTGCATAGGTCCAGATGCTCTACCGCCCTCCGCAGCTGGGCAGGGCAGCTCCGGAGCGGTGGATATATATATATATTATCTGGATGTTTAGTTTTTATCTTGGTTAGGCAAATAACAACGTTATTCACGTCGTTTATTTCGACAAGAAAACATTAAGCTTTGTCACTAACAGTGACTTTTATGTTGTCAGGCGATCAAAGTTTCCCGATTAAACAAGTTTCAGCCTTTTCCGTCGCATCCTCACATGCCTGAAAACAGCCAAACTACCTTAGCTGTAAAAGCACAACGTGTCTAGTGGTCACCGACTCACACCATGCTCATATATATTTTATCTGGATAGGTGTTGGCGGGCAACACACTGGCAAGTGTCTTGATCTGAAATGTGCAATTTCTGTAGAAGTAACAGTTAGCTCCTTTCTGCGAGTGATAAGTTTTTCCTAGTTTGATTTTAAAGAAAGTATTCGACTTGCAAAATCCATAAATTATAAAATCGCATCTCTCAGTCAGCCCCTAAACATCTGGGCGCGAATTTAATTTATTCTCGCACTGGACCCTAGTGTGGCACCTGTTCAAAAATGCCGCACCTCAAGAAAATTTACCTGATCATTTCATGATAACACCTAATTAATTAGTTACTATTGCTGCTCACTTGTCATCTTTATTTGTTCACAATTTTAGCTCTATTGTGTTTCTTCGTTTAGGATGTTAATCGAAATATTTATTTAATTACTTTTACAGGAAACAGGCTTTGGGCCTATTTCAGGCAGAGCGGATTGAAATATTACGCCTCTAGGAGGTTGCATTGCTGTTTCGGTTTGTAGTGCTAAGAGTGACTTGTGTGACAATATTTGTTGATCAAGCCTCAGGAAGGGGGCACGAGGAGACAACGGGGGCCCTTTGGGGGGATTTCATGAGGATTACATGGCTGGTTCGATTTGTACTAAGAAAAACTTGTCTACCAAGTTTCATGCTTTTAGCTCGATGTGGTTGATTTTGTTGTTTAACAATAATGTACTATTCAGGTTTCCAGTTTTCTAAATTTACAATGGTGGGTGTTAGAAGTAAATTACAAACACTGTAATATCTTCCATAATAATTAGACGATTTACATCAAATTCTAGTTCAGCAATACTTTTGGGGGTTTCGAGCTACGTAACAAATTTCATTCCAATCCGACCTTTCGTTTGGGCTCCACCCAGACTACAAAAGTGCAACCAACCAACCAGCCAACCAACATTTTGCAATTCGGTGTCCATTATAGGCTACGCTACACTTGCTTCGCTTCGACAATTATTGTATTAATTTACCTGGCATGATAACATCTAGATCCATTGCCTCTTTGCTTCTCTTTCTCCTAAGCCTCAGCCTTCTTGCTTTAGCCGCCACCTTTTTATCAGCCAATTTGTCCTTCTCCGCTTCTAGAGAGTCTTCTACTTCTTCTTCTTCTTCGTCGATTTCTTCCTCATACTCTTCGATGATCTCTTCTATTTCTTCTTCTATCGACTCTTCGTACAGTTCTTCTTCTTCTTCCAGTAACTCCTCACCTGTCAATTTCCCACCGTCAGCTGGATTCCTTTCCTCTGTTGTTGGATCGTCACTCTGTAGACCCGCTTCGTCATCTTGAATCTCTTCTGCACCTTCTGAATCTGAGGGTGAATCTAAGGGAGTATCGTCAGCTGTCGCAATGTCGACCGGGTCCTCCTCTGAACCTGAAATTGAGACGAATTTAAAATAGAATGAATTCGTCACAAATTCGTTTTCCTCACAGTGCTTCTGCGCTACTCTAAGAAGCTGTTTCTTTTGCCTTCAATTTTGCTGCAGTTTGCAGTGCTGCACGACGCCTGAATTGGCCATGTCTCTTTTCTGGTTACGTGCAGTGCTGGATGATCCATGGTGCAGCAACAAAATAGGTAAAGTGTGTTTCTTTTTCATAATAATAATAATAATAATAATAATAATAATAATAATAATATAGGTTTGTTGCAAATGCAACCGGAGCGACAAGGACTGGGTGGTCACTGACTGCCGTCCGAAGTTAAAACTAAAAAAAAAAAAAAAAAAAAAAAAAAATTTAAATTATAAAAGTTAAAACAGTTTAAAAGTTTAAAACAAAGACGGTGGCTTGGCTGCAGAGGAAGGGTTGATGGTATTGGTTTGGGGTCACGAATGCCTTACCACCAAGGTTAGACCTACCAGGGACACAATGGTCCCCGATGGCATCGCCAAACGTGTGGGACAAGTGAGGGGAAAAGCCGGGTAACGTTGCCAATGTTTCTTTAAAAACTAATAAAATAATGCTTCGTAATTTATAGCTTGGCTAAGACCAATTGTCAATCTTCATAACGATAATAAAAACAATAAAACAATGAAATGCATGAAACTGGTGTAGTGAAAGTTAAAAACTGAAGTGGGAAGTAAAACTAGAACTATTTACAATTTTTTTAAAATGTATATAATAATAATAATAAAGAAAACCTGGAGCCAACCTGCAATGTAGCGAGGCAGGACGGTTTGAAATTTAAAAAAAAAATACAGATTTCCACAATGTGTGGAAGTTGTCCAGAAGGGTTGTGAGCCACTGATACCGTACCTAAAATGCTGAGGGGGAGGTAAAAGTAGATCTTAAAGTGGGCGTTTGAGAAATGCCTGCAAGTTTTCTGTGAGTAGCATTCTACGGAAGCCACTCTCCGTGGGCATGCAAACCGTCTCGGAACTAAGGGCATTCCAAACAGGGACAACTCGCACAGCAAAGAAATATTTTCGACAATCAAGACGTGATCCCTGAACCGCCAGTCTCCAAGCATGGCCCCGAGTACAATAAACGCGTGGTGCCGGTTCGAAAAATGGTAAATTAACGTCGGTTAACCCATGTAGTATTTTGTACGTCAAAATTAAATCAAAACGAAGTCTGCGCAACTCGAGCAGTTCTAAACCCACTCTGGAAAGGCGTACAAGATGGTTTACCCCACGGAGACCCGGCAAACTCCTAGTAAATTTACGCTGGACCGACTCAATATGATCAATGTCCCCAGCTAAATATGGGGACCAAACTGGAGTCGCATATTCCAATAAGGGGCGCACGAAAACACGGAAGGCCCAACATTTAGTCGCTGAATTTCCCGACGTAAAACACCTATTCACAACTGCCAGACGGCGAAATGCCAACGCACTAACCTTACGGCAATGCAAGGACGATTTTAAGTCCTGTGAGAACCACACGCCTAGGTCTCTAATCTCCGAAACGGAAGGTAGGGCTTCAGAAGCCAAGTAATAGTTTAAATTTAGATTTTGTGTGCCCACATGGAAGGACTGACACTTTTGGATGGATAGTGGCAACTGCCAACACGACGACCAACTGACGACATTTGCAATTTCCACTTCCAGTTCAATGGACTGTGAAGGAGAAATGTTTTCTACACCAATCTTTACATCATCAGCAAACTTGAAACCAAAACTACACGAATTATCAAAATAGAGGTCATTTATATAGATCACAAATAGAACAGGTCCAAGAACTGACCCCTGCGGAACCCCACAAGGGACCAGTGCCTCAGTAGAAAGTGATTTTTCTACAATTACCTTTTGGTAACGGTTATTTAGGAAGGCAGCAAGCCAGGCCCACAGTGGCCCGGTGATACCACACCCACTTAGCTTTAATAGAAGCTTGCGGTGAATAACGGACTCAAAGGCCTTTTTGAAATCAAAATAAATATTGTCACATGGTGCCCCTGCATCCAGTGCACTGGTCCAACGATCAAGCACTGTCAGCAGCTGATGTGTAGTGGACCTACCAGGAAGAAAACCAAACTGGTCCTGTCGAATAATGGCAAATTTCTTCAAAAAACCGAAGAGTGTGTCTCGAATGATGGACTCCATTACCTTACAGGCAACACATGTCAAGGAAATAGGTCGATAATTGAGTGGGTCGGAGGGGGAACCCTTCTTAAAGACCGGGACCACAATTGCTCCGCTCCAACAAGATGGAAGTTTTCCCTGTTCAAAAGATAGAGTAAACAACATGGACAAGGGATAGCTAATTTCCGAAACAATTTGTTTGAGCAGGAAAGAAGAAAAACCGTCTGGACCACATGAACGGCTTGTTTTCATTTTTTTTATAGCCTGTAAAACTTTGATTTCAGTGAAGCAAACGCTAGAGCAATTTTCAATATGGTTAGTGTTCTGGGGTATGGGCAAAGAAGTACTTCCATCGTCCTCAATAACATTTGAGGAAAAAATTTTACTAAAAACTTCTGCCTTCGCAAGGTTTTCAGTCACAAAACTGTTATTGATCTTTAAAGGCGGTAGTGAGCGCGTTGTATTTGTTTTTTGACGGTAAAACTTGAAAAGAGCTGCCGGCGTTCCACCACGAATAGCCTTCTCCTCCTCAAGTTTGTTCCACATTTCAACAGAGCTTGCATAAAGCCTCCTCTGGGTGTTGTATTCAAGTAATGTGTTTTGGTCCGGCCTGGCCTTATACCGTTTCCACAGCAAAAGTTTGCGACGTTTTGCTTTAGCGATAATAGAAGGAAGGACTCTTCGAGGTTTCGTGGAGCGATACCTCATAGCTTTACGGCACAGATTTATGTGACTATTCAGAATACTCTCGAAACAGGTCCAAGCCTTTTCAATTGTTGGATGGACTGAGAAAATTAAATCATCCCAGTAAAGACCCGTCAATGATGCCTTAAGTTTTAAAAAATCAATTTTACCCTCAGGGATGGAATTTTTTCCGTTTCTAAAAGTTCTTGGGCCTGTCAAAGTCACATTTACCTTAAAAGACACCACACAATGGTCACTGTTTCCAAAATGAGGACCAACGTAGAGGTCATAAACCAACCTATCATCATGGGTGAAAATGAGGTCTAGAATGTTATTTCCACGTGTTGGCCTATCCACCAATTGGTTAAGACCAAGGGGCGCAAGAAGTTCAAGGAAAAGACGATGATGAGGGTCGCCGGCACAGTCCCGCTCCCAGTCCACTGAAGAAAGATTAAAATCGCCAAGGAGGATGTTCGAATGGTTCAAGTTTTCGGAGCAAGAAATAAACTGACAAATATTTGTGACATAATCGTCATTTCGGCTGTCCGGCAGGTAACAAAGGATAAAAGTAAGCTTAAAATCAGGAATAGAAATAACCATTCCCTCAGACACCAAGCACACATCAATCAACACAGCAGGGATTTCAGCGCGGTGAAGAATCATTAAACCTCCCCCCCTGCTACCCCGATCACGTCTCACAACCCTGTACATATCCAAATCGGCAACCATCGCGTCAGTGATATCCTGGTGAAGCCAGGACTCAACCACAAAGACCAAATCATAATTTCCCCCACACAGCAAGACCCTAAAGCAGCCAATGTTACTTACAACACTACGTGCATTTAACAAAATACAATTGAGCCCAGACAACATAGATGCACAACTTTGGGAATTAGTGGACTCATCAATGGGGATTTCCCCAATTACTGGTAAAAATTTTCCAACGGAGCATGGATAGACAACATCTCGTGCTCTAATTGCGATCTACCCCGGGTGGTCAGGTGCACCCTGTCTCTAGCAAGTAATGTATGGTCCTTAAGGATGGCACTATCAATTGACACAAAGGAAAAATTATTTGCGACGCATAGCTTTCGAAGAAGGGAATTTGTGTGAATAATCACCGAGCAATTGAGCCAAACACGAGTATGGTGTAAAGTCAACGTCAGTATTACACAACAAACATCAATCCAATCTCGTTTATCTACCCACAGTTTGACGTTAATCGCGAACCATAGTCTTGTTTCGCTGAATTGCTAGATGAAAAAGAAACGCCCGGGCAGGGCTGACCAGAAGAGGGAGCAAGTGTGGCATCTGCCCCTAGACCCGCGTTTCAAGGGGGCCCCTGGTTAAAAATAAAAACTGCAAAAAGGGCATTCAGTGTTTTCAGTTGCACACATGATCCGGCTTACGTCGGGTTCTGCAAGGGACCCTATTAACAGGGCCATACCCCTTGCTACTATACTGACTGACACCAAAAGGCCACGAAGCGAAAAAAAGTAAAAAGAAAAAGAAAATCCTTGCCTACGGGCACTAAGCGTACTAATCCCTCAGACAGGTGTGAGGGGGCCCACAGAAAATGTGGAGCCACAGGCCCAATCAGATCTCTGGGCGGCCCTACGGACGGGCACTAACTTGGCTGAAGAGGCACAAGATGGCCGCTTCACATTGATAAAAACTTTTATCGTGTACATGAAAAAACAATGGATGGATGGGCCTTAAACGACAAAGCTGACACCAGATAAAGCAAATAAAATACAGACATTAAATTTTATTTGTTTATTTCGATTTCCAATGAAGCTTGACGTGCTAACGACAATCGCCTAAAGTTGTCAAAAACCTTTTTTTTGCTAGGTAGCTAGCGGCGTACTGATATGGAAGGTTGTCTCTTTTACTCATTTAGCAAGAGTGGCAAACGGATGTAATGTTCAAAATACAGAATAAGTCGGTGGTAGAAGCTAGCGTTTTCATGAATTTACAAGGACTTGCAGTGAGACAAATTCTTTAAGGCCGCTAAAAATTAATTAAGCGGTTCTCAAAAGTGAACGCTGTTAGGTTTTTTTCTTGACGCATGAAACGTTTTTTAAGCCATAGGAAAAAAAAAAAGAATCCGATCACGCATCAATGCCTTCACCAAACACTTTCTGGAGCCGATGACCATATCAGCCCACGTTCCATTCACATTATCGCCTCGAAACAAACCTAAGGGATGTTCAGAGGTGTGTCACAATTAAAAACTTGGATCTAAGACTTTTCACACGTGCAACATTTACATCTGAACGCTGCTGAACCTGGATTTAAAACTTAAATTGTACTCGACACAAAACGTGTACTACTGGACCAGACCAAAACACACCAAAACATTCGCCAACTTAATCGCACCGAATAATACTTAGACGTTAAATGAAAACTAGAACATTGCCCATTTTACCAGTTTTGGTTTTTGATATGATATCACTCCTTTTTTTTAATTGTGTATTGACTCAACTCCACTACCGTGCAGATGTGAATAAAGTGCTACGTCACCAAGAAATTGGTTTTCAACAATTTGCTACTACCTTTTACCTATAGGCCGAACCATTCTCAACTTGGTCACCTCTTTATAGGATGTTGGTTTGGTTTTAATTTTGCTGTAATTTGTTGTATTTAGTTAGTTTTGGTGTGTTGATATCACTCCTTTGAAGGGCCGAACCACTCTCAACTTGGTGGGCTCCTTACCAGTTTTTGGCTTTGTTTATTTTGCTTTTTTTTACACTTGGTTTATTTTTCGTGAATTGGACGTGAATACAATTTCTTTGCAACGTTGTTTAGATTTATCGTGATAGACTAGTGTGTGCCTAGGCACGTACGTCAGTATACACGTTCTCATTGTCGGAACTTTGGCCGTCCAATAAGAGACGATGCCGACAATACTAACAATGGTTATAACAATATTTTCGTACTTACGCGCCCTCCCACGCCATCCCTGTTACGCCCCCAGGCTCCAAACCATAAAAGGTACGCAGTTCGTATTGTAGTGCACCCATTCGTCCAATTTCATAGCTGGAAGCCTTCCCGTTATCTCGGAATCGATGAATAATCACCCTATGAGATTTAACATGGGAATGAGCGGACTAGTTAGCTAGGTAGTAACACATTTTCAACGTTATTGAGGGGCAGATTTTGCATTGAAAGTAGCATAGCTGGCATTCAAACACGAGTTAATTTTTGTCAGGTGGGTCATTGCTCTCGATTTCAACACAATTTAAGCTTTTTTACCGCATTATTATTTTTCCCCAAGTACCTGAAATGTGCCCAACTATGCTTCAAGATATAAGACACTGACGCAATGGCGTCGCGCTACAATGGTTTACAACCTCGACAATTGAATTGATGTGATGTTTGTTGTGATGTTTGTTGCCCAACTTGGCGCGACATACTAGCGTGTGTCTAGATGTACGCACATGAAACAGAACAAAACTGAAACCAACAAACGCATACAAGACAGCCGCCATAAACGGCAAAACGCCTACAAAATTGAAAGATTAAAAATAAATACATGCACAAAATGAACATTTACTGACACAAACTAGAAATAAAACTGAAACCATCAAACATGACCACAGGCAAAAAAAACTGCCGTAACTAGGAATCTGATTGCTTCACAAATTATAAATGCGCACAAAACACACATGAAGTCACACACACGATACCGACTTAAATTACAAAACAACAAACACTGACAAGCATAGAAAAAAAAAGCCTGTCAATACACAACTTAAGCGCACACACACGCATAAACACACACGTACACAATTACACAATATATTAAACATTTCAAACACAAACTGCGTTCACTTTCCGACATAATCATTGAGTAAAAAAAGTCCTTGTTCCCTGGAATTGGAGCTCAAATTATAGTTCTTATTATAGTTTTTATTTGTGTACTTTCACAGCTGTGAACTCTAATGCTTTTTTTTTTCTAAACGGCGAAGTCGTTTTTTGTTCAGTTTATTGGCCTCTTATGGTTTTTGAATCGATCGAGGAAACAGCAATTCCGAGAGCGCAGCCCGAGTGTTTATTGTTGATTCGGGGATCGAGTCCTGGGGGTGCCCCCGCATCTGGAAACAACACGATGTTCTTTTAGGGCTGTAGTTAATTTTTGCAGGGCCACGTGTCGGTTTGCATGATTGCTCAACCTCCCCCCAATTCAATTCCCTTTGGCTCCACTGTCGACTCTGTTAGGGTAAGTGACGGCTGTGTTGTGGTTAAGATTTAATTTGTCATCTAGGAGCTAAGTAGGTTAGTATCTACCCCAAAACAAAACTAGTTAAGGATTCCCGCCAAGCTTTTCAGCCGTGTGAAGTCGTGATATCAACCGCCAAGCTCTTTCGCCAAGCTAGTTCCACCAAGTAATAGTTCGAAGGTTAAATGAAATATATAAAAATAGCTTACCGCGCAATTTTCAATTATTTCATTCAACGTTTGAAGTATTAGTCGGTGGGATTAGCTTGGCGAAAGCGTTTGGTGTTGGATATCACAATTTCACACGGCCGAATAGCTTGGCGGGAATCCTTAACAAGTCTTGTTTTGGGGTAGATATGAGTTATTTTTCGTCCAAATTGACGAAATCCATTTTTTTCTCTTAACAATTATGAGATGGAAACACCAATTTAGTTTTTTGGTCTATTTTTTTCAGCCTTGTTTTTTTCACTTTCGTTAGATTTTGAGGACAGCAGTGATCTTTTTTCAAATAATTAGGAATTCTTATTAGTACTGAAATAACTCCTTGCAAACGCACGGATTTATTTAATGTTCAGTTTGGCATTGTTGCATAATAACAATGTTTGAAACAATGTAAAACAATCAATTTGGTCTCTTGGAGCTCCCTAACTCCTGAACCACTTGACCAATTAGAGAGGTCCATATGATAAGGGCACATCTACAGAGCAATACCTGTAAAATGAGCTAAGAACCAGCTTTATTCACCGCATGGAAGAATTTATTTTCGTGATACAAAAAAAAGCGTTAGTAGTAAGCCGTACGTAGTGTAATCTACCCCAAAACAAAGTTTGTTAAGGATTCCCGCCAAGCTTTTCGGCCGTGTGAAGTCGTGATATCAAACGCCAAGCTCTTTCACCAAGCTAATCCCACCGAGTAATAGTTCGAAGGTTAAATGAAATATATGAAAACCGCTTACTGCGCAAATTTCAATTATTTCATTTAACGATTGAAGTCTTAGTCGGTGGGGGTTAGCTTGGCGAAAGAGCTCAGCGTTTGATGTCACGATTTCACACGGCCAAAAGGCTTGGCGGTAATCCTTAACAAGTTTTGTTTTGGCGTAGATATCAGATTTTTTGGGTCCAAATTGATGAAATCCATTTTTCTTCTTAGTAATTATGAGAGGGAAACACCAATCTAGTTTTCTGGTCCATTTCTTTTTTTGTTTGTTGGCTTTCACTAGATTTTGAGGACAGCAATCACCTTTTTTCATTTGATTAGCATTTTTATTAGCACTGAAGTATCTCCTTGCAAACGCACGACTTTATTTAATTGTCAGTTTGGCATTGTTGCAAAAAAAAAAACAATGTTGAAAACAATGTAAAACAATCAATTTGGTCGTTTAGAGGTCCCTAACCCCTGAACCACTTGACCAATTAAAAGAGGCCTTATGAAAAGTGCACTTCTCCAGAGCAATACCTGTAAATTGAGTTAAGAACCAGCTTTATCCACCGCATGTAAGAATTTATTTTCGTGATACAAAAAAGCGTTACCATTAGTAGTAATTAGGCAAATATCAACGTTATTCACGTTATTTTTCCAACAAGAAAGCGTTAAGCCGTGTCACTAACAGTGACTTATATGTTGTCAGGCGACCAAAGTCTCCCGATCTAACAAATTTCAACCTTTTCTGTCGCATTATTATTTATCGTCAAATGGCTGAAAACACCCTAACTGCCTTTGCTGTAAAGACACAACGTGTCTAGTCGGTCGCCATGCTCATATATATATATTTTATCTGGATGTAACCGTTTTATCTTGGCGGGCGACACACTAGTATGTGTCTTGATTAGGCAAATATCAACGTTATTCACGTCGTTTTTCCAACAAGAAAACGTGAAGCTGTGTAACTAACAGTGACGTTTATGTTGTCAAGCGACCAAAGTCTCCCGATTAAACAAGTTTCAGCCTTTTCTGTCCCATTGTTCTTTATCTTCAGATGGCTGAAAACAGCCAAACTCACAGTACTTTCCTAAAGCACCGAACAGAGCGAACAGAACGCACCACTGTTACAGACAGTTTGGCTCCAAACTTGACGCCGCGCGTGCGCAGTGATGTTACGTCAGCCGTTCAGTACCTTCCTAAACTACAATACAGCTCAACGAGCTCAGCAGCTTATTGATACGTCATACCTTCACCGCGACCAGACCTAGCTAATGGATTTAACCAGGATTGGCTAATAGATGTGACCAGGCAAGAGCAATACCAAATTGCAAACCATCTGAGGGAGGTGGTTTGCTGGGATGGAGGTTTGAGCATGCGCGAGCTAACAGTTTTGACGAAACGGATTCGTCGCTGACGATGTTGACGTCAATCAAGCCGCATCAACACGGATATTAGCAGGGAATGTGCCAAACTGTCACCAATAGTGGTGCGTTTGGTTCGCTCTGTTAGGTCGTTTAGGAAGGTACCGTACCTTTGCTGTAAGGACACAACGTGCCTAGTGGTCACCATGCTCATATATACATTTTATCTGGATGTAATCGTTTTATCTTGGCGGGCGACACATTAGCGTGTGTCTTGATCTACCCCAAAACAAAACTAGTTAAGGATTACCGCCAAGCTTTTCGGCCGCCTGAAGTCGTGATATCAAACGCCAAGCTCTTTCGCGAAGCTAATCCCACCGAGTAATAGTTCGAAGGTTAAACGAAATATATGAAAATTGCCTACTGCGCAATTTCCAATTATTTCATTTAACGTTTGAAGTCTTAGTCGGTGGGATTGAAAAACCATAACAGGCCTTCCAAAGGCGCCATTAAGCCTCAACCCCCCCCCCCCCCTCCTTCCAGAGGCCACGTGTGGTCATGCTGCCTGTCTTCCGGACGCAGCCGAAGGTTACCGGTCTTTTGTCCCTTTCTGGGGCCGGGCAGCTGCCAGTCGGTTGAGAGCATTATCATTTACATTATCATTTTATACAAAAATTAGTGTAAAATTTAGTTGAGTCTTGTAATATCAAATATTGTTTTACAATTGTTGTAACACTGATATATGTAACGCATACAAGCCCAGTTGTGGAGTTTCGGGATACTTTATTGGAAAGACATTAAATTTTAATTAAAAAAAAACACCCGACATTTTAAATAATTTTTTTAAAGAAAATTTTTTCCCTTACATTACAGCAAACCTTTATAACTAACTCAGGCCTAAGGGTTTAAACGTGGTTTGTGGCAGGCGAAAAATGTTACGCGAAAACAAGATAATAAATTTAAATTCTTACCATCACTCCGTTTTGAATAGAATCGGTCACCTCGATATCCCAAAGGTGCTGAACGTCTAGAAGGCACGTAAGGTCTGTGTCTTGGGTTATAATATCTGTTTCCTTCGCTAATTTCTATCCAAATAAGCAAAGCGAAAGCTGCAAGCAGCCACACAACAGATGCCATACTAAACCAAAGGAAAAACTTGAAACTTGACGCGAGAGTATAATATTGGGTTTCATGTTACTCAGCGTCATTATAACGAAATTAAAAGTTTTAAGACATCAGACTACTCACATCTGCCAAACTAGCAGGGAACTTGTGATGCTCAACTCAGCCAGAGGCCCACCTGGGGGGGGGGGGGTGTGAGTTGAGGGCAAGCAAGGGATGAGTCAATATTTACATCATACACCTTTCCTAGATTCATAAAAAGTGTTAACGCCCAGAGCCACAATTAAGGTGGGCGCGAAGGTACCAAGGCTAAATATATTTTTTTAAAGAAAATTGAGCTTGGCTGGTCCTATATTCAAAGCAGGGGGGACCCAAATTTGTACATAAAACTACTGTAAAATAGGCCACAACCTGGCACCCAAAATTGTTTAGTCTTTTGGGGCCTTATATTTTAATCTTGCATCCCCCCCCCCCTTTGAAAAAGTCTAGTTGCGGCACTGGAGACTTCTCCCTAAAAATGATTAATATAAGAAAATGTAACAGCCACGGTTTATATGGGGTTGCTGCAAGGTTTGCTGCACGGTTTGGTTTGGTGCACTTTAGTTTGCCATTACAATTCATATCTTTTATGGTACACGGTTTTTCAATGTTGGATCCGCCTCTGCTTGTTAGTTACAAAGTAGCTGGAGCCTGTGCTACACACGGCGGACCTAAACGGAATAGGATATGGTGTTTTAGTGCGTCCTGTCCTTCAGTCCCCTCACCCCAACCCATTAAGTCTAAAACTTTTAACCTTATTGTCTATTGTTACATATCCCAGGAAATCGCAGGATTTCCTCGCAGGATATCGCAGGATATCTCAGGAAATCGCAGGAAATATCGCAGTATATCCCAGGAAATCGCAGGATCTCCTCTCTATCTTCTTAGGCCAATTACATGGTCACACCATAACCTTCCAGTGGTCAACTTTTACTAAGTTAAAAATTTAGATAGCAATTAACCCCACGTTCTATTTTCCGGCTAGCAATGTTTCCGACGAGCAATTTTCTTGTGAGCAATTTTATTAGTGAGCAATGTTCAGTGAGCAATTTTGCGGTAATCAGACAACAAACATGCATTAGATTGCTCAAATAAATGTTAGAGGGTACACTGTGAATGGAACAATCGAACTGCATAGCGATAGCGTAATTCATAATATTAGCCAATGTTTAGTCATTTTTTTTAGGATTTGCTTTATCAATTCCAAGACTTTAGTGTTGTGAATTCTTGCAATGACATTTATGCATTAGTCTTGTGGCTCACCTCTTGCTGGCGAGAGGCCAGGTCGCTGAAATGAATTCGACAGGCACTTGATCTGAAATTAATCTTCTCTTGTTACGGTGTTACATTACCACTACACATTAATTGCTTTTAAGTGTACAAACAAATCAGCTGTCTCGTATTTGCTTAAGGGGATAATTCATGACTGACTTTCCCTTCATGGAATACATAATTTTTGTAAATACGCTTGTAATGTTGGTTTCCGTATACATTGTGATAAAAGACTGGTACCATCTGCAATGTAGCTCTCCTCGTAACATTTCCGTGCTTCTAGAATGATGTAATTGTCGTGCCATTGTAACCAACTGTGTATTAACACGGCCGGCAGGCCATGCTTATTAAGAGTTCGTTTGAGCACGAGAATTTTCAGAAAATGGCCAGGAGGAGGAGGCGGAATCAGTGGCGTACGCAGAAATCATTTTTGGGAGGGGCACAATGCTTGAAGGGGCGCCTTGTGGTACTAAAAAAAAATTAATAACCAGCCAGGGGGTGTGGGAGCTCTGAAAATTCGCACATTTTTAGAGCATTTTTGGGCCCATGGAGCGACTTTTCAGCATTTTCAGCAACTTTTTTTTTTGGGGGGGGGGGGGATGGAGCAACTTTTTAACATCTTTAGCAGCATGTTTTTTTTTAGAATTTTGGAGCTACATGACAATTTGAAATACTTATGACATTTGTTATCATACGAAAAATCACTAAGGCCAAGTTTGGCCTGTGACGTGAGGGCGCCTACATTTCCTTTGGAGGAGGCTCGCCCCTTGGGCCCCTTCCCCCCCCCCCTTGCGTACGCCTCTGGGTGGAATAATATTTATTACCGGGACCACGGCCCAAAGCCAAGCGCCCACTCTGTTATTAAAGGCCGGTTGCCACTAAATTAGCATTGCAGCATCTAGGCCTATCGGATTCTCGCTCGCAGGAAGCAAAGGAATGCACAAAGCAAAACTTTTAAACGCTACAAACAAGCCACGTGACTCCTTAATTATTGAGTAAAAGTTTCGTACGTCCTCGTGCACCTGGAAACAAGCTATAAAGCTTAACGATATTAGTGTCACGAGATGGCGCCACTGAAAAATATAAAGAAATTTCCCTGGCGCCATCTAGTGATACTAAGATCGTTAATCTTTATAGCTTGTTTGCAGGTGCACGAGGGCGTACCAAATTTTCACTCAATAATTAAGCTGTCACGTGGCATGTTTGTAGCGTTTAAAAGTTTTGCTTTGTGCATTCCTCTGCTTCCTGTGAGAGAGAACTCGATAGGCCTAAATGCTGCAATACTAATTTAGTGGCAACCGGCCTTTAATACAACAGGCGGCGGCGGAGGGGCGGCGGGGGCGGGACTGCGGCGGAGGGGCTAACAATGTCAAAATATTACAATGCTACAACATGTAACAATGGGGTAACAATAGGCGAGGCACACAATATCGGAGTATAGCTCACTCGAAGAAGATGCAACGATGGTTGGGCCCCGGGAAAGTAACATTGTCGTTGTTTGAGTTAGTATTGTCAGCCAGAGAACCCTGAACTCGTTGTGGAGAACCAAAATTAAATGGTCTTGATTTTTTCTTAAATCTTCAACTTTTAAACCGTATAGGTGCGGAGTCTAAAATTTTGAGGCCGACTCAAAATTGGACGGCCGACATGACTGAGTGACTTATTTACTTCTTCAATGCGGGCTTTGAATTGTTTCCGCGATTGTTTGCCATGCTACTGCAACAATGTAGAATCAACTACGCATAGGATAATGAATGGCGTCGAGTGAGTTCTGCCAACAATCAACGAGTGGCGCAGCCACGAGTTATTGTTGCCAGAACTCCCGAGACGCCGTTGGTTATCATGCTTAACTTATAGCAACCGCATATTGTTCGAGTCGTAGCTGCAACAAACAACAAATCGTGCTGACGTTCTTTAATTCAAAATCTTGACAAGGCGACTGTGCGTGCAACAATGTTCACACAAAGACAGCATTCTTGTTGCTTGTATGGTGGAAGGTTCTGTGCTCGTGTTTATCGATTGTAACTCGTTTTCGAAATACCCCATCACCGTTCATACCCCGGAAATTCAACGACGAAAAGCCCTTTCAGACGATTTCTGTTAAAATTTTTTTTTAGAAGTTGTTTGAAGGGGCGATACGGCGTTGAGTTTCCGCAGTATGAATGGTGATGGGGTACTTCTCAACCGCTTTCTTCTTCTCCTCACTCTTGTAACAATGGAACAGTGTAGGATCGCAACAATGGTTTTCGGTTTGGGTGCTGGGATATCTCAGCACTGCTTTCCTTTTTTGTTTTACATCTGTCACAAATACGGTATAAACGCCAACAACACGAATCTCCTTTCGTAATTTTATCAATGATGACTAAAAAAAATATCAAATACCTCCAACAACCAAAATAAAAAGCAGAGTACGAAGCTTTCGTATTCAAGAATTATTAAAATTCAGAAATGCGCTGTAATTAAATAAAAAAAGACTACGATACTTTCGTAATGCAAGAATTAAGATTTATCACAACGTAACACAGTTGTAGGGAATGCAATGTGGCACCATGAATGTTTGCTTTAATTGTTCATCGTCAAATTTGCTGCATTTATCTTGTTTTGTCAGTGGTTTGGTTACCGTGCAAAATATCAGATGCTGCCACCATCATATCTTCACTAGAACGTTTGTACGCCGCTTAACTATCGTTAGCACTAGTTCAAATGCAACAATAAGTAAACGCATGGTAACAATGACGGGTCGTGTGGAGAAAGCGAAAGCGGTTGAGAAATAGGATCTTACCCGTTCCCTCATGCTGAGCCCAACAATACCTCGGGGGCTGCGCGCCCTCCTTATTGTTAGAGCTCAGCACTCGGGAAACGGGTAAGATCCTATACTTCGGAATCGAGTAACAATCAAGAAATGAAAGAAGAGAACCTTTGTTGGCTAACTGGGTTATTCGGCGTTGTGCGATAACGGTTGCTTTCGGAGTCTTGAACAGTGAAGCGGTAAGACAATAAACGTGTAATTACAGGACGGAGAGCCAAATGGGCTCCATCACTGATAAACACTGCCAATTTATTTATTGATTGCGTGCACACGTGTTCGATAAATTGAAAGCTTTATATTCAACTAATAAATTAAAAATAACCAAAATATAACAGACGGTTGTGTCAACATGGCTAGCATTAAGTTTTTCTGGGAGGCAACCTTCATCCGGTAGGGTGAGAGCTAACCACGAACTGATTTGTTTTAGTTTTCAAGTATAGAACTGGTTAATATTTACAAGTAGAACTGGTGTTGAACGGTTGTAGTGTTGTGTTCCAGTAAGTATTTTATCATTTTGTTGTATTATGTGACGTCTTTCAAAGGCAAATTAATTAACGTAAAATTAACAAAAATAAATTATATATTCGAAAATTCTATATTTAACAAATAAATTAAAAATAATCAGAATTTGACAGATGGTTGTGCCAGCATAGCTAGCATTAGGCATCTCTTGGAGGCAACCTTCATTGGGTAGGGTGAGAGCTATCCGCAAACTGATTTGTTTTAGGTTTCAGCATACTTTACTAGCTGATTGTTAGCATGTGGTTCGAGTCGTGGCTAAGTTGCTGGTTATGATTTATGGTGTATTTTATGATTTATGGTATAATTTATGATTTTATTTTGTTGTGTTATGTTAACGTATTTGAAAGGAAATAAATTAACATAAAATCGGTAAGAATAACAAAGAAATATTACTCATAAATTGGTTTGGTTATATTACTAATAAGTATAAAAAAAGTATTTAAAATAAGCACAAATAAGCATGAAATTTGCTTGTGTCTTTCCATTCTAGCTTGATTCCGAAATACCCCTTCAGACAACTACGAAACTATTCTTTCGGGAATCTTGTTTTGCTACATTGTTGGGAGAACCCACTAGTGTGTTTTCCGATAATCCACTAGTGGTGTCTCTCGACAATGGCTTGGTAACAATGGGTTATTGTTCGGCATCAACGCCGAGAACCATATGCGTGTGGTATAAATCATCGAGATGACACTTGCTAAATCTAGACACACGCTAGACACGCTAGTGTGTAGCTATCAAATAATAAACATGGGGCAAACCTTAGGCGGAGCCTGCACATAAATATGCATTTCTAATATTCCGTTTTTTTCGAAAACAAAAACCGGTGGACGGTGGACGCATGATAGACCAGACCGTAGCAATTACAATAAAAAAGAAGCGAAAAAAGCCAACAAATTAACTGATCAAAAAACGGCGCCGTTTAGAAAAAAAACATTAGAGCTCGTATCCCCATACTCACAGCCGTGAAGGTACACGAATAAAAACGGATTAGAGTACACTCGAACGCAACGAACTATAATTTGAATTCCAATTCGCAAAAACGTAAACCCACAAACACACACAAAACAGACGCCATAAACAGCAAAACGTCTACAAAATTCGTGTACCTTCACAGCTGTGAGTATGGGGATACGAGCTGTAATGTTTTTTTTTTTCTAAACGGCGAAGCCTTTTTTTTTTGTTCAGTTAATTAGGTATAGTGTGTCGAAGACTAATAGCATGATGGCTATAATTTCTAGATAGGTTGATGGTTTCATACGGAAATTCATCTTGACACTCTAGTTTTATGATGCACCCTGCTTTTGTTGTTCTTTTATAGCGTTTGCATTCGAAACTGAGACGAAACCAAAAACGAGTATCGTTTTAGGTCTCGGCTATTCTTGGATATACAGTGCACGACCACAGTCTGGTGGTTCCACCTTGGACTAACTACTCTCTTCGTGATGGACGAGTCATTTATCTCAGCCATACACAGCCCGAGTGCCTGATGCTGTTAGGCGACTGGCAGCGCGATCTTGCGTCATGGGAGATCAAAACTATTTCCGAAGGTTTTCCCCGGTTATCCCATTTAACTCTCGTTACTCGCGTGACATGAGCGAGGTGGTCTAAGGTGACAAGCCTCCAACGGATTTTGAGGTGGCGCTGCAATCGCAGCTGCAGAAGGTCGGAACACTACCTAGCTTACAGCCAGCCATACGTAACTCGTTCATCTCGAAGACAGAGTAGTTCTCCAAGGTTCCACTGTCTGTCTTCTGCGAAGGGAATGAAGGTAGGCAAGTGCGTTATGGTGTGCCAAAGACATCGTATTAGCTTACTGTTAAGTGTAAACGAACGAAAATGAGGTTTTATGGGTTATTGCCTTGTTAGCTGGTCTGACACCCTTGTACGTGTTTCCACGCGTTAATAATGGCTGAAAACTGAAACAACTGCCATCTTGGATGGTGATGTCACTTCCGGTGCAGCCTTGTACTAATATTTACTACTGATATACATCATTAACACTTAAGTTATATCCCATAAAGCCTCCCCAAACGTGAAGCAATTACATCTTCCGCTATCCCTGCCTGCACCCTCCCCCCAACCTGTTAAGCCGTGCCTCTTAGTACTTAACTGTTCAACTGCAAATGCATGTTAATTCAGTGCTTTTTTGCACACACTGATTAACACAGGATGTCATAACACGGGAGTGTTTCGCATCGTGTGCCCTGACCAAAATTGCACGGAAGGTTTTTCTTTTTTTTCTACTTTGAGCAAAATAAAAAGTCATTGAAGCGTAAATTTAATACTCTTGTAACCTTACACCACGTACGAAAGTGTTATATATCATCAACACTTAAGTTAAACCTGCCTAGTGTTACCTACACCTCCTACCTGTCGTAAACTGATAGCCTATTTTAGTAGTTTGGACGGGATTCGAACTCACAGCCTTTCGATTAGTCTAACCATCAGAATCTAGTGACTTGATGAAATATTCCAATTTTAAAACGTGTAATAAAATAATATGACGAAATATTTCGTTACGAGGGCATCGGCATTGCCCTTCATCCTGCCAACGCTCGCCCTTTTTCTTTGCTACCTTGCAAAAAATGAAAATTCTCGGCCTTATTCATTGCTACCTTGCAAACAGAAATTGTTACCGGTCATTGACAATGCCCTTCACATCACTTCCTCCTCTTCTATCTGCTTTCTATTGCCCTTCCTCCTCTTCTATCTGCTTTCTATTGCACTTCCTCCTCTTCTATCTGCTTTCTATTGCCCTTCCTCCTCTTCTATCTGCTTTCTATTGCACTTCCTCCTCTTCTAGATCCGTCCTATCGCTTTTATTATGTAGATGCTACTGGAACGTTTTACTGTTGAATATGTGATTGTCAACTGGTCTCTTACTGAGCGAATTCCAACGAGATCAGCTAAAAATGAATGGTATTTGCTCTTATGAGATGCAAGTATCTATAGACGCACTTTCCTCACTTACCACAAATTGAGCCCTTGCAACGATGAAAACGAGTACAACACCCCTTACGGAAGACACTGATAACGACAGTATGGTAGTGTTCAATAAAAAGTAAATGAAACTGATATCACACCCTCCTAACAGCAGAGAGTGGTAAATGCGTGTAAGGTTACCAAGAAACAAGAAACCATTGGTAACCTGTCAAAGAAGACGAACTGTCGACTGGACAGTGAAGTTCTTTACTAACATAACAGTTGGTACTAAACTCAGAATTTGATCTCGCTGTCGACTGCATGTACATGAGAACTTCTTCCTTCGACCAGTCGACAGTTCGACTTCTTTGTTATTAATCAACATACTTCTCCTTAGTAGGCAGCGCTCTTGTCTGTATAGGTGGTATTATGTAAGCCTGATCATCAGAGAGTCACAAATTGGATGGGAGCAGTTTACTGCAAGGTTTATGCTGGTTTAGAATGACAAGAATGCATCTTTGTATACGAAGATGAATAAAATGGAAGGTAGAAAGAAAGAGGATGATGTGTATAAAATCTAAGGTAAATAAGTTAAATAGTTATAATGCTATAGATTGTCTTTTGGCCTTCATAGAATAATGTAGTTAGTGATTGGATTAATTATGTATATAGGTCTGTTTAATCAAGAATTCAGGGCACAAAATTAGCACCAGCCCGCCATATAATCACGGTAACTTTTTTGGGTGGTACGGTAGTTTTTATAATTTACAAATTAAAAAATTCCAAAACTAAACAACAAGTACTCTTTTTAATAAAAAAAAAAATGAGATTTTTAGTCCTAATTTTAACGGCCTGTATCGTAATTTACAGTAATTAGCTACATAAAAAGAAGGGATAGCGATGACTAGCTGGCTTTGCGATTGTACACCTCAGCCACTTCCGTAAACAAGCGGTGACCTCATCGTTTGTCGGGATATCCCCACGCTCTTCGCTTCACACATACGCGTTATGCCTAAAGTGCCTGCTAGGTTGGCTGGCTGCATCTGCTCCATTTCAAGTAGGCTGTGGCGTAACTTCTTTGGTTTGACTTCAAGGTTTGACTTTTTTGTTCTTTTTGTGATAGTGCTTCTGATTCTGATACAAATTTGTCAGATGATTATTAGTTTAAGCTAGTCATTTTGTTAAATAAAAGTCTAAGCAATTTGGTAACGAAGTTAGGGTAAGGATAATAGGTTGGTCCCAACTGGCTCTACGAAAATTATTTATAAGCCATTGTGATGAGAATTGCAGATCAAAATTAAAACTTGAAACAAAATTTAATCTTGGGCCGGTAAATTTTCTGGAGTTACGGCATTTTTAAACAGATGCCAGACCAGTGTCCGGTACACGGACTTTCACTTGAGGTTCACTAAACTGAAAACCCATCTGCAAATACCTGCAGATGACTATCTGCAAACACCTGCAGATGACTTCTCCAAGTGTTAAGCAAATCAGCTTGGAATTCCATCGCAGCCTGTGCCACACTTAACCCAGGCTCTCCACAGAAAGGACAACCACAGTCCCAACCAACCCTAAGTAGCATGTAACCAACTGGCATCTGCAAAATGAAACCACAAGAAAACAAGTCCTACCAAGGTAGAACTTTCCCATGGAGAATTCCTCCCTCCCTCGGAGTCATCCCGACCAATACACCCTCACCCCAGCTATGAGTACTGTCAATAGCACGACGTGAAAACATACGGAGAGCCAGCCCATCGCCAGGCGAGACCATAGTTCGAACGGCAGCACCCATATCCCAAACAGAAGATCACCCTCTAGTGTTCGGCGCACCTAATGTGGCTTTCACAGCCACATTGAATTGCGCTGGACCAGTAAGAGACTAGCCTTTGGTGCTCCAACAAGAACCGCACCGCTTTACAGAAACGGAGAAAGTACGAAGGAGTGCTTTCTCTGTTTGAGTAGATGATTTTATTCCCACCCCAATCTGTTCCCATCACTGACGAAGCATAGCTGCCTGTCGTAAAATAGCACCTGAAGAGAAAGTGCATGACGAGTCCAGGTGAGAGACAATTGAAACCATTTTGTTTGGAATGCTCGGTATCTTGGGGTATGACTTCAGTTGTCTCTTACCTGTTCTTTTCATGCTCTCTCTCTTCAGGGTGCTATTTTACGATAGGCAGCTATGCTTCGTTAGTAATGGGTACAGATTGGGGTGAGCTCCAATTTGTTTGGGAAGCTCGGGATCTTGGGGTTTGGAGAAGAGTTCCATTTAGGTGAAAATGATGGTAACCAACATTACACCAACGATGGAAAGAACATCAATCGGTAACAGCACCAATCGATGGTAAAAGTATCAATGGTGATAAGGACACCAATCGGTAGTAAGAGCGCCAATCGGCAAGAGCACCAATT
>JAHWFP010196236.1:35892-53550 GCA_023313725.1 Lithobius niger | reverse complement strand
CACCAATTAGGGGTAAGAGTAACAATAGGTAAGAGGACCAATTGGTGGTAAGAGCTCCAATCAGTTAAGAGCACCAATCAGTAAGAGCATCAATCAGTAAGAGCGTCAATCAGTAAGAGCACTAATTAAATCGGCAAGCACACCAATTGGTGGTGAGCCCCCTATCATTGTAAGCGGCTATATTTGCTGGAAGCAACGGCGATCTAATTTGCTTGTGTCCCCAAACTGGTAAATGTCGCTAATAATTACGGGTTGCAAAACAGTGACTCACTCGGAGCAGAAAGAGAGATGTCCAGTATTTTTGTTGCAGGTGTCATTGACTGGTTATGGTTATGGACAAGGAATATCTTATCAAGGAATTCACGCAACAACTCAGAAAAAGTGATGAATTTCGTAAAATCATAAATTCCAGTTTTTTCAGTATCCTTTTACTTAAAATAATACACTGGAAAAAAATGAGAAGCTTGAAGCTTGAGTACTGTAAACTCTTCTACAGCTCTAACGTTGCCTTCAAGGTTGCAAGATTACCTTACGAACAGAAATTCAGGAATGGTCAAAACGTATTTATTGTTCGTGACTGAATTCCTTTTTGTTAAGTTAGGACTCGCCCCTAAGTTTTAATATTTTAAAAGAGTTTGCAAACTTATGATTCTGTCGAAATGCTTGTCCCTAATTTTGGAACTATGTAACAGTTACTAAAAAATAATAAAAAACATTTCTCAATAGTTAAATAAGTAAACAGCAAATGGTACTAGAAACACTTAAAATGAAAAGGCTTGGGAGCACCACCAACTGTGAATAGATGCATAAAAAAAATTAAATTAAATTTCCAAGTTGCCCACTCCCAATTTATTAAGTGGACCTATGCATCAATGAAATCTTGGTACCTGTAGCTGGCGAAGGCGGTTTTTCTTTTTTTTTTTTGGGGGGGGGGGGGGGAGGATGAGTGGAGTGAAAATGAAGAAAAAATAGCATTTCGCTATAGCGGATAGGCTACTTTTGGAACTAATAAACCTACCTTCACCTTTACCTTTGATTACAAAAGTAATTGAACGTTCTTTGGAAAAATCTGCACTCTAAACGATAGCAAATCATTTATTTATTAACTGTGCTTGTGAACTTCTTTCAGGGGATTCGTTTTTTCCATACCCAGCTTATGTTATATGCTGGCTGGCTTGACAACACAAACTCTCCACCTGGGGAAAATACGTTCGAACCGTGGGAAATGCTTGGGATTTTTTTTTTTTAAATATCCACAGTAAATTCTTTAAAATTAAGTTATCAAGGAGCACACAGCAGTTACTGGAGATCCAATTTTGTTGAAATTGTGCTCATAATTGTCACTGCTAATTCCGAGATTCATTTCAAGTTGTTGTGAGACTCACTCTTTTGCTACTCATTCATCAGGTGAGCAAAATACTGGTCTGGCCCTACTTTCCAAGTTTATTTTTCCTTTCACACAAGCCTCAAATCGAGCGTCACACATTGGAAACAGGTAGGGATGGGTCGGTTTCATTTTGTTGACTTCGGTTCCGGTTCCGGCTTTCACGCCCAAAAAACCACGGTTTCGGTTTCGGTATCGGTTTTCACCATCCACCCCAACCAGATATTTTTTTTTTCTTGTAACAGTGGTTTTACTAGCTTCAACTCATTCCTGCTTTTACTATCAGCAGCGCCATACACCGTGGCAAAAGCACAGGGCCGGATTAAACCTTGTAGAGGCCTGGTGCTTAAGGTTTAATGTGGCCCTATTCCCTCCCCCCCCCCCCCCCTGCTGAAAAAGGATTTTTTTAACAATAATTTTTTTTTGTAAAACCACCATAACGTATTTTTTTTATTTATTTAAGGCTGCTAAATATTAATTAAGTGGTTCTCTGGACTAGCAAAAAAAAAATTAACGGGTGGGTTTTATCCGAGATTTTTCAAATGCGTGCATGTTTTTTTTATTTTATTTATCAAACAGAAACACTTCAGTTACTTATATTTTGTTATGGAGTGTAATATAAATGTTTTAATGCCTGGTGCAGCACGCAAATGTTGCATATTGACAAAAAAAGTCTTTCATTACATCCAAGTTCAAGGCGATCATGTGAATGGAGCAAAAAGCACATCTGGTCATCGGCTCCAGGAAGAGATTGGTGAAAGAGTTGATTCGTAATTGGAATTTTTATTAGATAGTGGCGTCTAAAATGTTTCATGCGCTAAGAAAAAACACTCCTGAGAACCACCTAATTAACTTTAAGCAGCCTAAAATAGTACCTGCTTTATTTTTCCGTGACTGTGAGGCTCCCTTGAGGCCTGTGGCCCGGGTGCTTCAGCACCCAAAGCACCCCCCCTTAACCCGGCCCTGCAAAAGCAAATTATGGAAATTGTGTGTCCATAATTTGCTTTCGACCGTGGGTATAACTGTGGCTGTAGCTGTATTTTCCTGTACTAATTTCGTTTTAATAGCCAGGAACTCTGCTGTCATTTATATGTAGAAAATGATAATTATTAAAAAAAAAATGTAAAACAACAAATAATTTTTTTTTGATTTTTCAAACACCGTACGAAAAACCGACACTAAATCCGAATCGGTTTCGGTGTCGGTTTTTAGTTAAAACCGAAAATTCGGTTTCGGTTTCGGTTACCGACCCATTCCTAGAAACAGGTTCTTAATCTTAACATATCCGAGACAAAATTAAAAAAAAAAATACTAGAATGCTGCATCAACTAAACTCGATGCTCGAGTCACCTTTTAAAATCGTACTAAGGCTTATTTTGGTTATTAAAACAAAATCTGCTCTATAGTGTCTACCTTCAAGGTTGTTTTGTTTTAATTTGATGACTTACGAAACAGAGAAAGCCGTTTGTGCTGCAAACATTTATGAAAAAGCATTAAAAAATCAAAATAATTCTTAGGTCAAATTTGAAGTTTCTATTGACCTTTTAAATGGCTGAAATTTGTTCGTTATAATCTTGGGCTTTAGAAGGAGAAGGAAAACAGGCAGACTAAGCGCCATTTTTCTCAATCCTCCACATCGAGTACGGCCCCAAAGTTCTATTTACTTACCGTTAGTCAATCCCTTGGTAAAAATCCGTTTTTAAATGTGGCGTCTAGGAGATTTTCTGTTGATTATTGGGAACTAATTCAATAGCATCCTGCGATTATATGGTCCTTTGCGCACTTACACTAAGTAACCATGACGTTTCATCTGTGTGTATGTGTACATGTACTAATTTTTAATCGTTTACTAATAATTACTATGAGATCAAAAATCTAAAAGACTAATGCGGCAAAAATTAAGATTATGCCAATAGATCGCCGAAGAAAAGTTATAAGATACCTTCCTAAAAAATTATAAAGTTTGATGTTAAAATGCGAAAATCTTTCCGGTTTACGATGACACTATTTTTGCATTCATGAAGTTTCGTCTACTACTGCCCAGGGTGAACTGAGATGGTAGCTGCGTTCCTTGATGCGAGGAACCCAGCTACTATCTTAGTTGACCTTATATTACTACGCCGAGTCTCGCAAAACGGTGCGAAGGTAACATGCGCGGATGGCGATCTACCTTTAGGGCGCGTTTACGCAACGACTCGCCTTGGCATTCTCGCAGCTGGAACTCAATCGCAATGGCAAAGGTGACATTGCCATGGTAACAACGCTAAATGGATTAGTTAAATCCGACATCGTTTGAGTAAATACTTGCAGTCTTATAATCCGTGCCAATAATATAAAAAATTCCTTATGACGAAACAATTTCCCCAAACGCTTCTGAACTCACGTTATTTGCTGATTTCGTTGCGAGGCGGCAGACATAAAACCGCCGCCATGTTGGAATTTGAGGTGATTTCTAGCTTCTAGCTGCCAGAAAGCAAAAGCGAGTGGTTGCATAAACGTGCCCTTAAGCAATGACCAGAACTGCATATTCAACTATCTGCAAAAACGTCAAATCAAAACATACAAGTAGGGTTTTGATAAATTTTTATGAACAGCATACTCTTCTAAGCAGGAGATAATCTATCTCTCAATGCAGAGACACACAATGTCACCAATTTCAACCTCAAAACATCCGTAGAAGCAGCTGGCTTCGTATCTGCATTTGTAGGCAACCTCAATGGCACTGCAATCAACGACGTCATCTGGCTGATCGTCCAGGTCTTCTTCCGTCACTGTAACACACGATATTGACAGACATAAATTAGCATTCTTAAACAGGAAGCCAAGTCGGCTGGATTAGTTGTAAATAAACACAGATGCAAACCTATTTACGTTGCCTTTTCGACTTAAATGTCAGCCTGCCTGAGTGGGAATTGAACCCTCAACCCAGTGGCGAAACACGTATACTTCGGTCCCGTGTACAAGTTAACCAAAAGGGCCCCCTCGCCCCCACTCAATAGACAACGTTTATAAAAATTGTGGAAATTTTTTTTCCAAAGGTTTTACCTAAAAAAAACTCTGCTGCTGCAAGGCCAACTGTGATAGAAGCTTGAGAGCATACGCGATAATTCAAGCCCGCAGGCTGCTCTGCTCTACTCCACAATTCGTGGAGCACTAAATATTGTGTGGTTTTTTTATGTGGTGATTGTTGGCTATTCGCTTAATGGCTTTTTGTGGGTTCGTGGCTTTTTTGTCTAAATTCATCTGCAATTCTACATTCTGATTTTGTACTGTGCACCACGTAACCCGGGGCCCATGTTCAGCTGAACACCATGACCACCCTGATGGTCCGCCTCTGTCTCATCTTTAAGATCAATAGCCGAAACTCTTACGCTAAGCAATACTGACACAGGATGGCTTAGCGGTAGAACTTCGACCGTTGGTCTACGGTCGTGGGTTCAATTCCCGCTCAGGCAGTCTGACATTTAAGTCCAAACTGCAACTGAAATTGGTCTGCAGCTGTGTTGATTAGTATTCTTCCACAGTTTATTTTATAAGGCTACTAGCATTGTACCCGACTTCGCCCGGTGATTTGTTTGACCCGTGGTTGTTTCCCAGTATTTGCTTTATGCTGCCTGATCGTCCACTGCAGCAGTCGATTTTTGTTTGCGTAACACTCCCCCTTTCCGCCAATCCTCTCCCGCCCCTCTCTCCTCCCCCTTTTATCCCGTCCTCTCCCTCTCCTCTTGGTTTCCTTCTCTTTCTCCTGTTTGCTATACGTAGTTGAACACGTACCCGGTTCCCGTGCTTGTTTGTTTGTTCTCTTCTAGGTTCAGTTAATGCGTAATCGTATGCTTAATGGTAACAGCTCACTTTGTCCCCCCCCCCCCCACTCCCAGTCTTTCGCTGTTGGTTAAGCGATGCGAACCGTGTGAAAAAGAAGTGTGCATGACGTCATGTAATACTTGCCCTTGAGATTACCACGGTGTTTAGTTAGAAGGATAATTGTTAGAACAAATTGTTAGTCGAGGCAACATTGTGCCAATTGCAACTTCTTTTCAGGGCAACAACGTCCCAGTTTCACCTTCATGCCAAAGAATTGACACACTCGAACGTTTTCATTGTTCCCCTTCCGGGGGTCGTTGCGGTTGCTTCATTTCTGCTATGCGACTTTGGTTTATAATGTAAGAAGATGACATTCTGCAGTTTCTTAAACCCATCCCTTTTGTCGCAGCTCATCAAAATCATTCCTAATCGAAGAGGTTTTTCCACTGACGCCACCAGAAGTAAGAGTTAAAGATTGCAGACCAGTAACAGATGATTCAACCTATATAGAGTGATCAGTTAAAAGGCCATATATCCTTCCGGTATATCGTGCGACCCAATGAGATTGCAGTTGGCAACATTTACACAGGTTAGAGTTAATGTCGCCAAATCACCTCGCACGCAACAAAAAAACAAGAAAATGAATGTGTTGGCAACATTTACATACGTTTGAACTAATGTCGCAAAACTGAGTCATGCAGGAAAGCCAACAGGGATTTATGTTCCTTTAAGTTGTGACTCAGCTTGATAGCTAAAGTACTACTGAACGATATGTTGCGAGACACAAGTGATGTGATGAGGCCAAGAGGGGCCACTGATTGGACAAGAAATGGATGACCTTACCAAATGTTATCAAAGTCATTCAACTGCTAACTTCTTAAATGCATCACACAACAAAAAACTTCTTAAATGCTAACTTCTTAAATGCATCATACAACAAAAAAACAGAACGAAAATCGGACCAGATTCTCACAACCTATGACGTACGTAAAATGGCTACTTTTGACCCCTGAATGGAAGGCGATGCTTTCCTGCACGACAGGGCGTTTGAATGGCATGCCATTCGGGGGGCGAAAGTAGCCATTTTACGTACGCCATACGTCCTGCAAATCTAGTTCGATTTTCGTTCTGTTTTTTTTTTTTTTTTTTTGGTAATGTCTCTTTGTTCCGTACATATTCCCAATTTATACTCATGGTGTGTGATGCGTATTTAAGAAGTTAGCAGTTGAATGACCTTGATAATATTTGACAAGGTCATCTATTTCTTGTCCAATCAGTGGCCCCTCTTGGCCTCATCACATCACCCAGGTCTCGAGCTGAGTCACAACTTAACTGATCACCCTGTATAGGATGTTACAAGGTAACAAGTCATTAAAGTTTAGGATATTGCATCCGTATTTATCACGCAGCATGCAACTCATGAGTACTTAGCAAAGCCCCTGACAACGCAGCAATGATGGTGATCAACTTGGAGGAGCATATTTAAGTAAATTCAAAATTCATCCGTTCCCAAAACATTGAAGTGTAGTGTCGCTTTTGACGGGAGTGTCGTCATCAGCCGCTAATCCGTTCGGTTACCGTGTTAGGAAATGCTTATTCATCAATCTTATTCAAGTTGTCTACATTTTTTCATAATTAACAAATGTATTATTGCTAAGCTCGAAATGCAACACGTGATTTTTCACTCAGGCTATTAAAAGTTAATTAAATGGTTCTCCAAAGTGGTACAGCAAAAATGTACGCACTCTTACGGTTTAAAATACGGGAAACCAGGTTCTGGAATGACACTAATAAACGAACAGTGACAAAATATGAAGACATCTAAACCTTATTCAAGAAGTACTTGTTTCTTTGGTGCATGAGATACAAATCAGTTAATATGTGAAGAGCAATAAGTAAATTCTTCGAGCGAAGCAAACGACGCCAAACTGGAAATAAGCATTTGTTCACAATACTTATCATATAAATTCGGTGACACTGCACTGTCACTGCAGGCAAAAAGGCAAGGCGAAGATGTTTTACATTGGCAAGGGAGATGCGCTGATTGAGCGAGCAAAGCGAACGAAAATCAGCGTTTGTTAGCCAGTATGCGCAAAATTATGAAACTTACTTTGCCGAAGCAAGGATATATGAATGACAGACAAAACTACACGTTTATTCCACTCGACCGGAGGACTGGCTTCTATTGTATTTAATAAACAAAAACTTATCTTTAAAAGTTAAAAGTAAGGATCTAAAAGTGAAAACAAGTAAGGAACACGGACAAGCTTTGACTGTAAGGGTCTAGGTGTCAAATTTGGCCAGTAAAATGCTACTAAGCATTAGACCCTTACTACCCGGTTTTTGACGAACAGCTGTCCGAAATCGTCTTATAAAGGCCCAGCATGAGATGATTCAATGATAGTGGGGGTGTGGGTTTCCTACTAGTTCCCTTCCCTCTCAAAAATTAATTAAAGGCCGCTATTCGTAAAGGCAGATTGGTTTCGTTAATTTGATACAACACAGTGTTAGGATGGCAACAACCACTCACCTCCGCCCCGTACCCACAAGTCATTGTTGTTATAGCAACTACTTCCTGTTCCCTCTGAATAATACGAGTTGCTGCAGCAGGTGAATCCTTCTGGACAATCTGGACTTTCGTCACACGACTTGAGGTTAAGATGGCCGCCCTGGCGAAAGATCTGGCCAAGACTGGTGAAAGGACAACCTGGAAAACGGAAACATCGTCAGTCAAATATGTTCTCGGTGATAACAATAACAATTTATTTCAAATTCAGAACGCACAGAAAGGATCTGCGTCCGACGACGAAAAACTGTCTTGTCTAGAAGAGCTCATACCCAAATGAAGTATTTAAAATTATTAGCTCATGTAAAGGAAAAAACAGCGGTTGGATTCCCCGCTATTTATATGTCAACAAACTGGGAAAGGTCGGTTTGGCTTAAGGGACCGGTCATTATTTATGCCCGAAGGCGGCGGGGGAGGGGAGGGGGAGGTGGAGGGAGTGCCAGAGGAAATGAAAATATGACCACCAGATTTTCGATGATCTTTCCCCCAAAAAATAGTGTGACCCCGCCCAAGAAAAGGCGCTTTTCGTATAAGACTGACTGCAGATGATTTTTTGTAGCCAAGATTAGGACTGTAGCCAAATTAAGTAAGTAGCTCTACACACTGACAGTCGGACAACCACCATTAGTTGCAAGGAAACGTGTCTTGTTTTTAACCAAAAGACACGTTGCGTTAAAAATGTTTTATAAATGTTATGATGAACACAGTGTTTGCTTGGGCGCCCACATCCGTAACATAGTCAGCACCTGAAAGTCAGAAAAGGCCAGGTGTCCAGGCTTTTCTACAAAGTTCTTTGTAACAACTATACTTGTAGTATTTGAACTAATAGCCTCAAAGTCTGGTGAACACTCACATTATGATGAGGGTCTTGGGAGGGGGGGGGGAACTAACCCCCCTAAAGCTGATGCGTTTTTAGAAATTTTGACTGCTGAAAGTGCCATTTTTTGAGGTCCAAAAATGACTTTTTCTTCCAGTTTGGTCAGCATGTTTTTGACCCTCCTTTTTGACAGGACCTGGAAAATTTATTTATGACCAACCCTTCAGAGGATCCAAAAAAATGCATGACCCCCTCTCCCCCAATTTCCTCCGTCCCCCCCCCCCCCCCTCGGCGATAAATAAAGACCGATCCCTAATAAGCATCTAAAATATTAACACATGGTCCACGACAACGGAACTAGTCCCACACCTTGACACTTTAAAAAAAAATGCTAGCGGCAATCCATCTTATTTAGGTTAATTATTACGAGCTTCAATTTTATTAATTGCGAGCTTCAGAGCAACAGAATTCGGTTGATGAAGCCAACTAACAAAAACATTAGCAGAAATAAGAATGTAATAAGGTCAGTTTTTTAATCCAGCAATCATTATCTACCCCAAAACAAAACTTATTAAGGATTCCCGCCAAGCTTCTCCGCTGTGTAAAGTCGTGATATCAAACGCTGAGCTAATCCCACCGAATAATAGTTTGAATGTTGAATGAAATGTATGAAAATTGCTTTTTTTAAAAGCAATTTTCAATTATTTCATTTAACGTTTGAAGTCTTCAAATGGTCTTCAAAGCTCTTTCGCCAAGCTAATCCCACCGACTAAGTCTTAGTCGGTGGGATTAGCTTGGCGAAAGAGCTTGGCATTTGATATCACGACTTCACACGGCCGAAAAGCTTGGCGGGAATCCTTAGCAAGTTTTGTTTTGGGGGTAGATATTAGATGTTTTTGGTCCAATTTGATGATATCCATTTTTTTTCTTGTAAATTATGAGATGGCATTGTTGCATAATAGCAATGTTTAAAACAATGTAAAACAATCAGTGTAGTCGTTTAGAGGTCCCTAACCCACGAACCACTTGACCAATTAGAAGAGGCCTTATGAAAACGGCACATCTCCGTAGCAATGCCTGTAGAATGAGCTAAGAATTAGCTTTATTCACCACATGGAAGAATTTATATTCGTGATACAAAAAATGACGTTAGTAGTAGTTAGTAATCCACCCAAACCAAAACTGGTATAGGGGTCGGCCTTTGAAAGTTGTGATAGCATTCAACCAGGGAAAGGCCCCAAGGTTAATCCTATTAGCCAAGTTAATCTCACCTATTAATAGCTCGAAAATTAAATGAAAACTAGAATATTGCTACTAGTGGTAGCAATCTTCAAGTTTAACGTCCAAAGTATTATTCGGAGCGATTAACTTGGATAATAGGATTAACCTTGGCGGCCTTTCCCTGCTTGAATGATATAACTACTTTCAAATGTCGACCCTTTTTGCAAACTTGGCGGCCTTGTTATTTATCCTTAGATGGCTGAAAACAGCCAAACTACCTTAGCTGTAAAGACACAACGTGTCTAATGGTCGCCATGCTAATATATATTTTACCTGGATAGGTGTTATCATTTATCATCTTGGCGGGCGACACACTAGCGTGTGTCTTGATACTTTACTAGAATATGTGATCATTACGATAACCAATCCACACGCAGTAAAATTAAAGCGTTGGCAGTGAAAAAGGGCGAGCATGCTCATCCCTTTCACGGTAGCAATGAAAAAGGGCCAGCATATTCTTTCTTGGCATGGTAGCAATAAAAAAGAGCGAGCATGTTCATTCCTTTTGCGATAGCAATGAATGAGCATGTTCATTATAGGTACGTAACAAGCTAAAAGGCAATCCTGCTCGTTCTTGGCACAGTAGCAACGAAAAAGGTGCGAGCATGTCCATTCTTGGCACGGTAGCGATGAAAAAGAGTGAGCATGTTCATTCCTTTTGCGGTAGCAATGAAAAAGGGGCGAGCATGTTCATTGTTAGTACGTAAGAAGGAAAAAGGCAACCCTGCTCGTTCTTGGCACAGTAGCAACGAAAAAAGTGCGAGTATGTTCATTCTTGGCACAGTAGCAATGAAAAAGGTCTACGATTCTCCGTGTGGTCCACCTCCCATTTTAGGGGAATGGTCGACGCATGGGTATTGCAGTGACCCGCTCTCTATGGCTGAGTTCACTGCTGCTGTCAGGTTATGCCGGGATGGTGCAGCTGGGATAGACCGCATCTGTTATGGAGATATTAGGAGACTGAGTATGGCAGCAAAGGAGGAACTCGTTGAGTTTTTTCAGAGGTGCTATGGTGGTGCCCCGGTCCCGCCTTCGTGGCTCTTCTCTGTTCTCACGCCAGTTTTGGGTAGGGGCAAAGCCAGGACCTCAGTTGTAAGTTACAGACCGATTGCTCTCCTTTCTTGTGTGAGGAAGGTTTATGAGCGGATGTTGGTGGGGCGTCTGGAGTCTCAGTTAGAGGTTACGGGTAGGCTCTTCAGTAGGCAGTTCGGGTTCCGGAAACACAGGGGCGCTCAAGACGCGGTGATGTTTTTGGAGTCCAGCATTCGTGGTGCTTGGCTTAAGGGACATTTAGTGGTGGCGGTCTTCTTGGATATTAGGGCGGCCTTATGACACAGTTGATTTAGACTGGGTCATGGCTGCTCTGCAGGAGCTTGGGGTGGGTTGGGGGCTTGCTTCGGCGATCCTAGCACGCTTCAAGAACAGGAGTTTTGCTACCAGGGTTGGTGGCTGCTGGTCGGGTGTCCGTAAGACTGACAGAGGGTTGCCTCAAGGGAGCTGCCTCAGCCCTGCCATTTTTGCGGTCGCGCTGAATGAGGTGCTTGTCCGTTTAAGTCACCTGGTTGATGTTGTGGCTTATGCCGACGACGTGGCTGTTTGGCTGGTGGGGAATGACCTCCCGTTGTTGATTAGCTCTCTGGAACATGCGCTGGTGGTGGGAGAGAGACTACTTGCGGAGAGGGGCCTAGCGCTGTCGCAGTCCAAGACTGAATTGATGTTGTTTTGCAGGCACTCGGAATTGCACACGACGATTAAGGTTGGCGCGACTGTTGTGTAGCAATTCTTGGAAAGCTGAGGTAGCCGCGGTCAAGGAAGCTGTGGCAGCGAGGACTAGGGTGCTGAAGGCGTTGGCAACAAATAGGTTGTTAGCAAAGAGGTCGGTAGTGTCCTGCTTCTATCGAGTCTACGTCAGGGCTGTGGCCGACTACCACCTCCCGTTCTTGGCCCCTTTTCGGTGGGCAACTCGTGGTGTCCAAGTTGCACTTAATGAAGGTTTACGGTGTGTGACTGGGTGTTTGCCCTCAACACCTGGGAATGCTCTCCTCATAGAGGCCGGGGAGCTCCCGGTTGATGTGCGGGCTGGGCGATTGCTGTCGGCTTTGTGCCTGAGGGCTATTGCCAGAGGCAGGTTGGACCCACTGGCTCACGTTCTTGTGGGGTATGGGGCTTTGAGTTCTATCACTCGACAGTCCTTGGGCTCTCCGGGGTTGGGTGTGACTCTTCTGGGCGGTACAGAACTGGGTAGGTTTGAGGCTCCTTTTGTGGTTAGGCCATTTGCCCCGTGGACATGGTGTGGGCAGTTGCTATCAGTCTTTCAGGGTACGAATGGTACTTTGGGGAGTGCATTGTTGACTACTGATGTTTATTGTGATGCCTCGTTCTTTCGAGAATCTTGGTCAGGGGGTGTAGGAGTGGCAATTCCGGCGCTGCGTAAAGAGCTCAGTTTCCACCTAAGGTGTATCCCCTCTGCTTTTGTGGCGGAGCTTGTCGCTGTTTCGTTGGCCTTGGACCTGGCGCTTGATTTGAGGTTGGAGCGGTTTCGGGTCATCTCTGCCTCAGCTGCTGGTCTTCAGTTTCTGCGTCGCTCCTTCGAGTCGCTTGATGTCAGCCACCCGGTAGTGTATGGTATTGGCAAGATGCTTGTTGCTGTGCTTCAGGCGGGACATGAGGTTTCGCTGACCTGGGTGCAGGGGCATAAGGGTTGCTTTGGCAATGAATTGGCCGATGATCTAGCCCGCCATGGGGCCCAGTGTCTTCAGGGCACCCATGTGGCATCCTTTGTTTTGGCTGCAAGAGATTTGTCACCTGTCTTGGATGGAGTCGCGTCAGCTGCCTGGAATGCCGTGTGGGCTAGAGGAACACTCGGGAGGAGACTGTTTGCTCTCCACCCGTCGGTTGAGAGGCCGCGGTTTCTGGATCGGTTGTCCCGACGGGAGGCCGGTGTTTTGTCTCGTCTGAGGACAGGGCACGTCCTCCTGCGAGCTCACATGTTCCGTTTGGGGTGGTCTCCGACGCCCCGCTGTGTTTGTGGGCTTGAGGATGAATCTGTCGAACACTTTCTTTTCACTTGTGCACGCGGGAGGGGTTGCGCCGAATCCCGCTCCGTTCCGCCCAGGGTGATTTTAGGAAAGTGTTGTCATTGCTGGATGAAGGTCAGGAGGAAGGGGGAGCTGCTCTCCGGAGCCGGGTCAGTGCAGTTTTGTCCTTCTGTAGAGCTACAAGGAGGTTCACTGAGATTCAGTGAGGTGTAGATCCCAGGGGGCACCTTGGTCTCGGGCTATCTCGGGATACTGTATGGGCTCTGTTCTTCTGGTTTTCTGGTGTTATAATAAGTTAGCCATAAGTGAGATGGGATGTATGGTCACGGACCTTTAGATTCCTGTAATAAATGATTTGAGATTTGAAAAAGAGCGAGCATGTTCATTCCTTTCGTGGCAGCAATGAAAAGGGGCGAGCATGTTCATTATTAGTACGTAACAAGGAAAAAGGGGGAGCCTACTCGTTCTTGGCACGGTAGCAACGATAAAGGTGCGAGCATGTTCATTCTTGGCACGATAGCAATGGAAAAGGGCGAGCATGGTCATCCCTTTCACGGTAGGAATGAAAAAGGGCGAGCATGTTCATTCTTGGCACTTAGCAATGAAAAAGGTCGAGCATGTTTATTCCTTTCACGGTAGCCATGAAAAAGGGGCGACCATGTTCATTATTAGTAAGTAACAAGGAAAAACGGGGAGCCTACTCGTTCTTGGCACGGTAGCAACGAAAAAGGTTCGAGCATGTTCATTCTTGGCACGGTAGCAATGGAAAAGGGACGAGCATGTTCATTCTTGGTACTTAGCTAGGAAAAAGGGCGAACATGCTCATTCTTGGCATGAATGCAATGAAAATGAGGGGGCAGGTTTATTCCTTTAACGGTAATTACGGAAAAAAAGCAAGCATGCTCATTCTTGGCACGGTAGCAATGAATCAGGTCGAGCATGTTCATTCGTTTCACTATAGAAAAAGTTTAAGCAGTCGGCATTGTTACGTTTTGACTTTTTCAGCTTCAAATGACTTGAGTGTCAAGAGAGTTAAAGGTATCCACCCCAAAACAAAACTAGTTAAAGATTCCCGCCAAGCTTTTCGGCCGTGTGAAGTCGTGATATCAAACGCCAAGCTCTTTCGCCAAGCTAATCCCACCGAGTAATAGTTCGAAGGTTAAATGAAATATATGAAAATTGCTTACTGCGCAATTTTCAATTATTTCATTTAATGTTTGAAGTATCAGTCGGTGGGATTTGCTTGGCGAAAGAGCTTGGCGATTGATATCACAACTTCACACGGCTGAAAAGCTTGGCGGGAATCCTTAACAAATTTTGTTTTGGGGTAGATATCAGATATTTTTGGTCCAAATTGATGATATCCATTTTTTTTTGCTTAGCAATTATGAGATGGAAACAACAATCAAGTTTTCTGATCCGTTTCTTTTTTTGTTGGCTTTCATTCCATTTTGAGGACAGCAGTCATCTTTTTTCAAATGATTAGCATTTCTTATTAGTACTGCAGTATCGCCTTGCAAACGCACGGATTTAATTAATGTTCAGTTTGGCATTGTTGCATAATAGCAATGTTATAAAAACAATGTAAAACAATCAAGTCCCTATCCCCTGACCCACTTGACCAATCAGAAGAGGCCATATAAAAAGGGCACATCTCTAGACCAATACCTGTAAAAAGAGGTAAGAACCAGCTTCATTCACCGCATTGAAGAATTTATTTTCGTGAAACAAAAGTGGAATTAGCTAGTATTAACAGTAACTAGTAGTTAGGCAAATGTCATCGTTATTCACGTCGTTTTTTCAACAAGAAAACGGTAAGCTGTGTCGCTAACAGTGACTTTTATGTTGTCAGGCGACCAAAATTTCCCGATCAAACAAGTTTCAGCCTTTTCTGTAACATCGTTATTTGTCCTCAGATGGCTGAAAACAGCCGAACAACCTTATATTAGCTGTAAAGACGCAATGTGCCTATAGTTTGTTCCACATTATGTTTTCAGAAAACTGACTGGATGACGACTCGTTATCTTGCACTAAGAGTGCAAAAACATGTGGATATCACACTTGCAAACTCAACAAAGTTACTGTTAGAGTTTACGTATGGGACGTTTACGGATTTTTTTGCAATCGTAGTGGAAGAAAACGTGGCGTCATCCAGTCAGTTTTATGAAAACATAATGTGGAACAAAGTATAGTGGTCGCCATGCTCGTATGTATGGTGCACGGGTAACGCGGGTAGCTGCGAGCACTGGGGCGTCAGATTCGATAGGCGTCTTGGTCCCAGCTGTACATCTCTGGCGTCTTACAGACGAAGGGAAGCGTACACGTACGGGTTTTTCTCCGGTTGTTTCCCGCCCGTTGGAAGAGGGTTTCCTCCGGGTACTCCGGTTTCCTCCCTCCTGCGGCGAAAAAAAAAACAACTTTTTACGATGGTGGTTCCTTCTTCAGGGGTCGTAGCGGGTTTTAGTGTGGGAAAAGTAGTAAATAAGGAATTTTTCAGTAAAAAAGTAGGTAAAAATAAGGAACCCCCTCGGCATGATACCAGCCTTAATAACAGTAAATGTGATAAAAGCTTACTCGTTTTAAGAGCATTCTTAAATCTAGGCTACCAAACCCAATTTAAGAAAAATCTCTTTAATAACTTGGTCCCATGACAGCAGCTGTAAAAAAGTAGCTCTTCAAGCTAGACAGCGATGGATCTAGTTTTTTTCCGGGGGGGAGCAAGGAACCACCGCCAGACAAATCTGACATGGTCGTATTTGAGACAAGAATTTTTTAGTAGGCCTACACTTTTTTCTAAACATTTTAAAAGACTTGTAACTTGTTCTAAAAAAAAACATTCTCTTCAGCAAAACTCAACCTCTCTCTACTATTTTAACAGTATAGCCGTTGGGAAGGGGAGGATGTAAAAAGGAGTAAAAAACAGAATATATCTGTACTAAGCTATTTTTTCATCCTTGTCTCACATTTGATGTTTAGTTTTTGCTAAACAGCGTTTAACTCCATAGTTGTTTGAGATAGTCTTCAAGTGTCGGGCCTAAGCAATAGGAAAGCTCGTTTCGAGCTGGCTAAAATCAGTAGCGTGTACAAGATGGGGGTACATATAGCAATACATATTAGCAGCACGCAATTGTAGCTCATTAACTTTCCGAATATTTTCTCGTTTCGACGCTCTACAAACTGAGAATAACCAAATGTGTGACGAAACTATTCCATCGGGGCTGGCTCAGCAAGCCAACGCACATGGTGACGTAATACAGAACACTTAAGGTTTTTAATACTCGTTCATTGTATCGAGAAACGAAATTACAAACAGCTAGTACTAAATTTAAACGGTGGAAACATAATAGTAGGCTAAGCACTTATTCAACAATTTATGCTTTGTCGTCGCGCGGGATAAGAAACCGGAAGTGATGCTTTTCAACGCGCACGCGCAGAACGCCTCGTTACGTTGAGAACAAGTCAGGGACCGAGTACGACCACAGGGGCTCGTCACAAAATACGATTAGGCCGGCAGGACGAAAAAAACACCAAAAAAATGAAATTCGTGCCTTACGTATTGAACTCAACTATTATACGTTATTTTATTAATTTGCACTTAAATTACAGACAAAATAAGCATGGCTGAAAAAAAGTAGGGAGCTGTACATATGAACACAGGAAAAAAGTAGGAAAATAAGGAAAAAGTAGGAACTCTACGACCTCTGCTTCCACTTAACATCTGCCAGTTGGGCCTTCAAAAAGCTCTAAGCTTAATGGCCGACAACGTCTATTCTATTCTGTATAGTTTATCTGGATGTTATCGTGTATCTTGGCGGGCGACTCACTAGCATGTGTCTTGATAGGAATACGATGACAAAGGCTGCTTTTTGCAGTCTGCGAAGGGGTTTCCATTTTAACAGAAAATTTTTGCTCTCTGCCGTGTCATGTATCCGTTTCTTCCGCAGTTAAGGCTAAACGCATTAACGGATTCGAATGAAATTTGGCAGCAATCTGAAATAAGGCTAAACGATTTACGAACTTGATTTTTATAATAATAGTAATATAATAATAATAATAATCCTTATACCACGGCTGTGACGTCACGCTAACTCAACGCCATGCTAAATTTCCGTTGGTTAAATCCCGTTAACCAACACCGGAAGTGTGCGTCATCGCAAAAAGTATGGGTTATCAAGTTACCTCACACTTTTGCCGATAACCAACACTTTTGCCAATAACCCACACTTTTGACACTTCCGGATCACGCGACCGGGAACACACACCAACGACCAAATTACATCGTGAAAAGAAAAACGTAACGCAATAAAAACGCACAAAACTTAATTACTTAAAAGGAATGAAATCCCATCCCTGCAAACTCTTATACGTCTGGCCAATATCTAAGCCATTCACGCTGCGTTAACTCCCCCCTCCCCCTCCCTCCGCAAACTAAAATGCAATGACCTTCATTCATATCGCTACCCTATTACCTAGTTTTTAAACAATTCTCAAATTACAAACGCTCAAAATGAATTACATACCTTCCCAGAATGTCATTCTATCCCTGAAGCCTTTTATCGAAGTTCTATCACTCCGAAAAGCTTCGAAAACACAAGCGACCTGGCTAGCGTGAAATACGGAGTAACGACGCTGCCCAATCCCCCACAAACGGACGCAAACGACGACTCGTCTTCCAACCACTCCACCCTCAGTAAACAAAAATGGAATGACCTTTCACAAAACACAAACACGTTTTAATTAAATACGAGTTAGCTTGACGTCCCAACCT
>JAHWFP010196236.1:13401-34493 GCA_023313725.1 Lithobius niger | reverse complement strand
TAGTTGAGCAGAGCGGTCTTGCCCGAGTGTCCGTTAGAGACTTTACCATAGTTGAGCGGAGCGGTCTTGCCACGAGTGTCCGTTAGAGACTTTACCCTAGTTGAGTGGAACGGACTTGCCGTGAGTGTTCGTTAGGGACTTTACCCTAGTTGAGCAGAGCGGTCTTGCCGTGAGTGTTCGTAGGGACTTTACCCTAGTTCAGCACAGCGGTCTTGCCATGAGTGTTCATTAGGGACTTTACCCTAGTTGAGCAGAGTGGTCTTGCCACGAGTGTTCATTAGGGACTTTACCCTAGTTGAGCGGAGCGGTCTTGCCGCAAGTGTCCGTTCGGGACTTTACCCTAGTTGAGTAGAGCGGTCTTGCCGCGAGTGTCGGTTAGGGAATAAATTTACCCTAGTTGAAGATGTAACAGTGAGGGGGTTCGTTTTGCAAGATTAGTGGCTCCGGGCACAGCGATACCAGGAAAAGGCAATGCTGCCTGCCAAATTTTCATCTTCGTATCTTTCGGGGTTTCACGTTCACAGGTGTTTTATCTAATTGCTTATTTTAAAATGAAGTAATTTACTTACCCGGCATTAAAACGTCGAAGGAATTCGATTCTTGTGCTAACTCTGAAACAATCAATCAATAGACAAACACAAAAAAAGTCAGTATTAAATCCAGTTTGTTTGTAGTACGATTCATGCAGAATATAACTACAACAGACTTTGAAAAATTCTTCAACAGGTGGGGCTGTTAGGGCTCGTTTGGCGCAGGGCAATATGTAGAAATGACAGCGGTAAAATACTCACTTCGTTACGGGAGGAGCATATTCATACGGAAAGCAACAGTCACTCATCAAGCGTACACGCACGAGGGCATGAGTTTGGAGGGCAAACGGGAAGAAACGTGTATTGTTGTTACGGTAGTTCGTGGGGGACACACAACAACTTTTTTTCTACACACACAAAACTTTCATGAAAGCGGAATTTCGGCATTCCAACACCGGATAAGACACACTACAACCTAGGACGATGACTGGTAAACTGCGCCCGCGCCAGTGGCCATGTTGTTCTGGTTTCGTAGATTTTTGTGAGTGTAGAAAAAAGTTGTTGTGGGTCCTAATAAGCTACCGCACGTTGCGCTCACGCAGCTTAAAAATGGCTGGCGAACTACACTAAGGAGAGCGAGGGAGACCAAATTTCGTGAAGGCAAATTGTGTCAACTAACATCTGCCATATTTGGTTTGTTAAACTACAACGAATTGTTTTGGCAGTTTGCGACAGCGCAATGTTTATTTGCCGGCATCTTTGAACTCCACGGCCAGGGTAGAAGAATGTATAGGTAGTGCCACTCTTTCTCTGACAACGGTAGACATTTGGACGAAACTAGTACGTGCTTTCAGCGATTTACCGACAGAGGACGCTGTCGTCGAGTGATAGGCATCATGGGGATCAAAACTATTTAGCGTCACGAAAACAAATTAATCACGATAAGAATACAAAATTACTCGCTTAAAATATATCATAATTCAGATTAGGACATTAAAATAATTTTAAGAAAGATCAGAACTGGCTGATCAAGTTTTATTTATTGAAATCCAACATTCAATTATATATAACAGGTTGTCGTTACGAGTGGAGCTAAGTATAACGCATGGTTTTGTGTTCCGAGAAAGTCCGAGAGGCGTACTCATCGGCCGTTCAGGCTGAGGTTCTTCCGTGGTTTACGTTTATTGTGTACGAACTATATACACTTTGAATCGAACACAGAATAAGTTCTTCAACTCCGGATGTTGCCCACGCACGAGCATTTCGTCAATTTCCGCAGGTATTGTCGCTATTACCATGGTTGCCATGGCAACGATGCCACCATTTTTTTTCTTCAAGTTTTGGCTCACACGAGAACCTGACAAGTGCTGCCTTCTGGTGCCGTTGGTGGAAGCAGGTATTATTTTACTGTATAACACCATATTGGCAGTGCTTCTCCGGTCCTTGGTCAAGCGGTGAGTGCTATTTGCGCTAGTAACCGTTCCGTAACGTTACGTTGCGACCATTACGACTGTAAGAGTTAAAAAATCAGATGGTAAAATCAGATCCTAGTTTTTTTACTAAAAAATATTTAGTATCACTTTATTCGAGTCCTTGCTGAACCTTTATTGGCCGCAAGAGCGAAGCGGTCGAACGAGGTTCCATTAACTCGATTTTTTGTCATTCTGCTGTGACTGTCCGTTATTGGTACGCTTTTCCGTTAAGCCGAACGCATGAACCGATTGGAATGAAATTTGGTAGGAACATTCTTTGAAATAAAGCTGAACGATGTACGTAGTACAAAATTGTATCCGTGCTGCTAAAAATTCAAAATGGTGGACCAGAATGGCGTCAATTAGCGCTCCCAGATTACTCATCATACAGTATATAGAGTAAACTGTTTAGGAATATTCAACTTTTGCGAAAAAACAAGATGGCGGCCCAAAATGGCATCGTAGAAATCGGTGTACAATAGTTATAGCAAAACGTGATCACGTTTATAGCGATTGGAACGTGATTTGTTAAGAATGGTCATTGAAATACAGCTGCACAACGTAGGTCATTTCGTAGAAATCAGTCGTCATGAAAAAATGTCAATAGACCCCCAATAGGTCCTCGGAGCAAAGGCCCCACTGGAAACTTCCCGTTTTCCCGTGTGGCCAGTACGCACCTATTTTAAAGTCGTTCATCAATTGAATACCAACTGATGGAATATTCAGGACAACTTATTCATCAATTAAGGCCCAAGCCTTATTCCAGTCTTATGAAAATTAAAAATGGCGGCCAAAATACTGTTGACATCAGTTACAGCCAAATGCATAAAGCAATAACAATGGAATTTGTTAAGAATTTTCTTTGAAATACGGCTAAAAAGCAACGAGATACTTGATTTTAATACCGACTAGTTAGTCGCTGCTGCCGCTTGTTTCCTAACAGGTATGTAGGGAGTTTTCTGGTGCTCTTGTTGTGTTTGCACCATCTACCGTCATCTAGCGCTACTGATTCTCTCGAGCACTTGCTCGCAGCAAGCAAAGAAATGTAAGAAATATATTTTAACGCAAGACTAGCCACGTGCCTCTTGAATTAGTGAGTAAAAATTTGGTACGTCGTTGTGCACCTGGAGGTAAGCTGTGAAGGTTAATGATAATACTGCCACTAGATGACGCCACGTTAAAATATAAAGAAATACCGTGGCGCCGTCTAGTTACAGTATATCGTTAACCTTTACAGCTTGTTTTCAGATGCACAACGACGTACCAAATTTTGACTCAATAATTAAGGAGGCACGCGGCTTGTTTGTTGTGTTAAAATGTATTGCATACGGGGTTGAAACTCTAGCAGCTCCTACAGTCGCAACGTAACTTCACAGAAGGGACACTAGCGCACTGCTTGACAAGGACTGCAGAAACACAGACACTACATGGCGCTGGAAATCGTAGCTTAAAAGTGGCACTATTGAAAGTCTGCAGAATCTGGCAACCAGGGTTGGCAATTTCCCAGGAAAAACTAGTTTTGGACAGGGCACTGGTAAATACCGGCTAAGTGGGAAAAATGTTATTTTTTACAATAATTGTTTCATTACATGCATTTTTAAAGTTTGGAGGCTAACAGCTCATTAACACTAATAGTAGTTCTTAGTAATTCTATTTGAAACGAAAATTCAACAGTGAAAATTCAATGTAGTGAAACTGCTGACATAGAAACTTTCATTATGAGAATTTTTAGCATTTCAATTATAATTTTTGTACTCGTAACACACAATTATGTTTATTTTCCTATGTAAACATTGCATCAGCAAACATATTTTGCATCTAATATTTTGAATTGAAGACACTTTTAATTACATTTAACACTATTTAATTTTTAAAAGTAATGTAATTACATTTTACACGTTAAACACCTATTCTTGTCTTTAACTAGGAAAAAATAGTTTATCCCGGGGCGGTAAAAACCTGGTAAATACCTGGTAAAAACCACCCCTGGTAAATACCATGCCAACCCTGCTGGCAACATCTAGCGCTATCTAATGCTACCTAGCACTTGCTTGCATTAAGCGAAGGAATGCACAACGTCATTTCTTCTAACGAAACCTTACAAACAAGCCGCGACCTCCGCAATTAGTGAGTGAAAATTTGGTACGTCCTTGTGCACCTGGGAGCGAGCTATAAAGGTTAACGATATCAATGCCACTAGATGGCACCATGGTGTTTTCGTCCCGTTTTCAATCGGTGATAGTGCCACTTTAAGGGTCGGCCCACATTGGAGTTCAAAGATGCCGGCAAATAAACATTGCGGTGTCGCAAACTATCTAAACAACTCTTGGTATTTTTACAAATCGCATATGGCAAATGTTAGTTAACACAATGCACCTTCACAAAATTCGTCCTCACACCATGCTCCCACGCTCTCCTTATTGGTGTTTGCCGGCCATTTGTAAGCTGCGTGATTGCAACGTTCGGTGGTTTATTAGGACACACACACATTTTTTTTCTACACACACAAAACATCTATGAAACCGGAACAAGATGGGCCTATTGGCGTGGGCGCAGTTCAACAACCTTGGTTTTAGTGTGTCTTCTGTTGTTGGAAAGCCGAAGTTCCGGCTTCGTGAAGTATTGTGTGTGTGTGTGTAGAAAACAAATTGGTGTTGGTCCCAACAATCCACCGTAATAACAACACGACTTTCCTGCTGTTTGCCGCCACTGTTTGTCCCTGCATCCCGCTTGTCCCCCTAGTTGATGATGACGTCACTAAATAACTGATTGTTGCTGTCCGTAGGAGTATGCTCCTCCCGTAACGGAGTGAGTACACCACTCTAAGGTGGCAACCCACCTTTAAGGAGTCTTGTGGTTTGTTTGTATCTTTTAGGGCTTCCGCGCACCAAGCGGCCAGGTCGCGCAGCCAGTGGTGGTCGCGGCCAAAAAACACGGCAACGTGCCGCGCGGCCACGTCCGTTTTTCATTGATAATTCTCGATGACGTGGTGAAAGATGAACACGGAGTAAGTATGGTCGCTTTGTGGTCGCCTGCACGCCGCCCGGGATCCCAGTAGCCGCCGTGACTGTCTGGCCGCTGCGGCCAAGTGTGCATTGCTACATATACCGTAAGCGTTCTCGTTGGCTGCAGCGATCTGGCCGCACGGCTTGGCCGCCGTGCGCGTTGGGGCTTTTAAAGAAAATGCATTCTGTATTCCTTTGCTTGATGCCGTTAAGTACTAAAATAGAGCTAAATTGCGCTAAATTGTGCTGAATTCTGCAGACCTTCATTCGGTGATAACCTGCCTTTAAAGTGGCACTATTACCGATTGAAAGTTTGCAGAATATGGCAGCATCTAGCGCTATCTCGTACTATCTAACACTTCCTTGCATCAAGAGAAGGAATGCTCAACGGCATTTATTTTAACGAAACAAACAAGCCACAACATCCTTAATTATTGAGTGAAAATTTGGTACGTCCTCGTGCACCTGGGAGCAACTGTAGAGGTTAATAATATCACTGCCACTAGATGGCGCTACGGTGTTTTCGTACGAGTTCCAATCGGCGATAGTGCCTCTGTAACATACAAGTCTAAATTGACAGATTTTTTTTTCTTTAAATATTGTAGCAAGAAACAAACCAGATGATAATAATTTTACACAACATTAGCCTTCCTTCCTCAAAGGGCAATTATATCTATTTTGACATGCATGCTTTACTTTTGGATCACTTACATAATAATTAAACACAAGAATTGCGATAAGAATACGTTACGTACGTCCGATACAACAATTTAATTATTGCATCGCCAAAACATGACACGGAGACCACCATTGTTTTGCTGGAACGTGCCAAAATTAATGCCGACAGATGTCACTTTTCGATTTCGACTCGCAGCCGATTGAGATAGCTCTATTGGCTACGAGAGCTCAAGCATCCGACGGCCTTAGCTGGCCACTACAACTGTCGGCCAGCTAAGACCGTCAGATGCTCAAGCTCTCACAATCAATAGAGCTATCTCAATCGGCTGCGAGTCGAAATCGAAAAGTGACATCTGTCGGCATTAATTTCTACGCCTTCCAGCAAAACAATGGCGGTCTCCGTGTCGTGTTTTGGCGATGCAATAATTAAATTGTTGTATCGGACGTACGTAACGTATTCTAACCGCAGTTCTTGTATTTAGTTATTGTGTAAGTGATCCAAAAGTAAAGCATGCATGTCAAAATGGATGCAATTGCCCTTTAAGGTGGCAAAGGGATAATGCAGAGGTGAAAGAACAAAAGAAGAAAGGGGAACAAATACCTGTAATATTTCTCTTTTCGTGAAGACCGTTTTTTAAAATCTGCAGTAGTTAATTTTAAATTAATACTTGTTTTCAGGAAGTAGAACCGTATAAGTGAACAGTTTATGGACACTGTCTGGTGTTAAACTGCCAAAAAGGGGCAGTTTTTTTAGTCTTTCAATCTCAAACATGTTCTGAACGAAGCTATATCTCAAGTGACCCTCGGTTGCCAGGCTCTAGTTCTACATTTCATCACTAGTGGGCACAATCATCGTAAAACACGGTTTCATCCAGTCGTTCTTTACAATTGCCGAAAACTTATTTTTCCATACATTTTGCCAGTAAATCATACGTAACGGCTTTGATTTTGGTTCAATTCTTACGAAATTTGACAGGAATCAAGGTGGCAAAAGGACCGCTAATCAAAAAAATTTAACAAAAGGATGTTTGATGGTAATGTTTCACACATATTGGCCAAAAAGTACATATAATTTTTGCAAATTTTGGGTCAGGCTTGCATAATAACTTACGTGGGGTTATTTTTATATAGGGAAAAGTTTGGTTAGTGGTCTTCCTTATATATTTGTCTGTAGTTTGGTTATTGTTTGAAGCTGAAATTCCCCTCCACTCCGCGGGGCGCGGGCCCCCCCCGCAAAAAAAGATAATTACAGTTGATTTCCGTACTGTATCTAATTACGAAATTTTCAAAAAATCTATTGGATACGTTTTCTGGTGAGCTGAACTAAAACTACATGGCTGTTACATTTTTAATACCTAAAATAAAAAATAAAAAACGTTTGTATTACCTCTTTGCCATCTTAACAAATCGTAACATAAACCGTTTGTGAACTGAAATTAATTAATTACCTTTTTCTCTCCTTACACCACGTACGATGGGGTTGCCTCTATCATACCTATTTCCCCGAGTCCATAAATTGCCATACGATCTGCTACGACCCTCACATATTTGCCAACAAGCAATAGTCCATATTACGAGTACAAGACTCGTTGGCACTATCTTGGCCATGCCCGCACTTCGCTCGCTCTAGCCTTCCTTATCACTTCCGGCTTCTTGAATATCATGCTATAAAATACTGAGCACTCTCTGAATACGAGTAAGAATGACTTGACTCAATGCAGCGATTCTTTGGAATAAAGGGAAGCGAAGAGAAGTGAGATCTGAGCCAGCGTCATCTTCTTCGCGAAGCGTGTGAAACCAACTGCAGTTAACATAGTCGTGAATTTCTTAGAGGTTGCATTTTTGCCTTTTTCAATCAAATGGTTGTTCTCTGTAGAGAAAAAAACCCGAAATACATGCAAATACAAATTAAATCAGTTAACACTGGCAACGACGCTGGAAAGGGTAATAGTAACAGAAGTAAGTACCTTTAAGTCTTGAAACACCAAACATCGTTATTGCATGTCCCTCCATTGTTGTATGTTATATTGCGGTTCTCATTTCCTGCAGTGGAGAACATAAAACATTTTTTCCTGGGGGGTGGGGGCAAATTGTACGCCTCCCCCTTTATGCTTCCTGCTAGAAAACGTAACACCATTTTATTTGTATTGTACGTTTACATTTCTTGCTTTACGACGACAGCATGGCTTCATCAAAAAAAATTTTTAAAGATATTAGTAAATAGTTTTTTCCAAGGATTTTTAACCTTCCCCCCACCCCCAGTTCGTTTTTTGTTTGCATCCCCCCCCCCCTCGTTATTTACGCCACTGATTTCCGGTAATGAAAAAGCGGGCCAAAAAAGCGGGCCAAAGAGCGGCCCAAAAAAAGGGCATTTGCCTCCACCCCCCCCCTCACAAAAAAAAAACCGGTAGTTATGATTAAAATTAATAAAAATTAAACAGATAGGTATTTATTGCAGTTGAAAAATTCTAATATAATTGGCTTTTTACACATTTCAATTTAAATTGATGAAAATAAGTTGTCTTACATGGCTCAGAGGGACTTGAGTACCACCCCCTCCCTAGTCCCTTAGCCGAAATTTCTCTTACTTCATTTTGAATTCCTATTTTATTAGCGTTCCTTTCCACCCTCCTCCCTAAACAAAACTCTTGGGAATGCCACTGAATGAAGAGAAATCCTTTGACAAAATGGCCATCATCAAAATCCGAACCACTAGTATTCAACAAACTTAATTTTACGACGTGCAGCAAGGTATCGGGTGCTTTTAGTTAGCGGAGGGGGAGGAGTCAATTTCGGTTTCTTTCTCGCGAGTCAGTTCGGCCCTTTATAGGCTTTTTTTTTTAGAACTTAGGGTGAAACGTGGGTTAGCCGTGCTAGGACCCGTCATTTTTAAGGGATTTCTGCTAGTAATAAAAAGTAAAACAATGAGATTTATTGATTTTAGTTCCGTTTCTTGCCATTAGGTGCCCTTGTGCTAACATCGGTATTATGACAACGTTATTGCACACCTCTGTCATGAAATGAAGTGACAATAACGGAAGGAAATCTCTAAACGTTAAAATTTATCTTGCTACACGTGGGGTTTCACTTGGTGATTTTTTAAGGGATTTATTTTCTAATGGAATAATTTCCACATCTGGCAAAGTTTGATTTTAATTTCCACCCAACATTTCAATTGTCCCTTGAGCGGTAGCTCCACCTATTGAGGAGAATAGGGAATTGTTATGACACTGCCAAGGCCCGCTGAGGTAGTAGCTGCGTTCCTCGCTCCACGTTCCAGGTCCGTCAGCTCTGTGCTCTTCTGGTATTAGTTAGTGATAGACACGCCAGGATCGTCCTGTACCGTACGGCATGAGGATTAGTTTCTGAACAAAATTTATGCTTTAAACTTTAAACACGTAAAGGTAACGATCAAATTACGAGATCTAGCGCATATTGAGGGCTTTTCACGCATTCAATTAGTCCAGATACAAATTCCTATGGGTACTCAATCCGTACGGAACAGGACGACTCCTAGCGTGTCTGTCACTAAACAGAAGCAAGCTGACCGGCCTGGAGTGGAGCGCAGTACTATCTCAGTTGGCCTTGGACACCGCTTGACATCTGGCAATTCAATGTCTTCGTCCATTCTGTGGCGTAATTGTTGTCCGTGCTTCCGCCAAATTATATTAGTTTTCAATTTTTGGTAAAAGTAAAATTCGCTATCCTTCGCAATCACTTCTGCAGCAATCCATCCGTGTTTGGTGTTTGGAATTTGGGCGGTGGTCATTACAGTAGACTTTATTGCCCGCCTGAAGGGGTAGTTCGTGTTTGTTGCTGGTTGGTTTTAGCTGTCGGTCTTGGGATTTATCAACCTTATCAGCGGTCTACGTACCATCAACGATAGTCGTGTACGGACGTGACGGTTCAGAAATAATTTCGACGGACTGTCTCTAGCTGTGGTGTGAGGCACGTTCCTTGCGTGTAGTGTGCTTTTTTCAATATTTTAAAGGCTTGTGATAAACTAGCTTTCATTGAACGTTTAAGACTGCATATTACATTTTCAGCAGTGCCGTTTGTGCAAAGCCGGTAAAGAACGAACATGATGAGACAGATGCCACATTATTTCGAAAATATTTTAAATGCTATGCTTGTGTAACTGTGTAACATTGTCGGACACATTGATTTTACACAAACCAAATATTGCAAATAAATCTAGGAAAATTTTAATAAAGTTTGAACTTGTTGCATTCATAACGTATACAAATGAGAATTTGGAATGTGCATCTACCACTACCATGAACATTTTACCGTAACACCGGCCGCAAAAATCCGTATGGTGTCGGGACCATACAACAGCGCGACACTCCTAAATGTGCTTTTTTTTTGCCGATAACACCAGTGTCTTTATTTACTCGACATGGTTGGTATTTTTTAACGGTGTTCTCCAAATCAGTGTTGATTTTAGGCTTTCATACCCTAGAGTGAGCAAGTGCCTTAATCCCAACTATCCCACAGTGCCCAAGGTGAAGCTCAGTTAGGTCCTGTGGTTTCAGTTTTCAGGAATAACCAACCTGTGCCCCCAAAAGAGTTTTTCTATCTAGTGACAACAGTTGCGGTTCTCCATTTTCAATCTTGCCCAGCCAGCCATCATTAACTTGAAACTTCAAATGGACATCTATTCGCAGGAAAAGGTGTTTTCTTCACAAAAACAATAAAGTCTTCGTACATTACATCTTTAATATATTCATTTGAATACCCTTACCCACTTTTTTTACAGGTCTGCAACATTTGAAGGAATACCTTTTACGAAAGTATTATAACCATTGTTAGTATTATCGGGATCGTGTCCGATTGGACGGTCGAATTCAGACAATGACAACGTGTATACTGATATGCTTATTAAGACGCACGCTAGTGTGTCCTCACAAATCTAAACAACATGCCAAAGAAATTGTGTCTACGTCCAGTTCACAAAAAACAAAATCTCAAAATAAATCCAAAAACTGGCAAAGAGGCATCCAAGTTGAGTATAGCTCGGCCTCACAAAGGAGTGATATGAACTAAATAAAAAATAAAAAAAAATAAAAATAAAAATAAAAACTGATACAGAGGCGACTAAGTTGAGAATGGTTCGGCCTTTCAAAGGAGTGATGAAATTAAAATACTAGAAAAATTACCACTCCAGCTACTGTTGACGTTACAATTTACTACACATCTGCAGGCTAGATTAGTTGAGTCTAATACACACGTTAAAAAAATCGGCGATACCAAAACTGGTAAAAGGGACCAAGTTCCGAATGGTTCGGCCCTTTAAAGGAGTGATATCAACAAACCAGAACATCAGCCAAGTTAATCGCACCTACTAATACTTTGTACGTTAAATGAAAACTTGAATATTGCTACCGAAAGTAGCAATGTTCTACTTTTCATTTAACCTTCAAACTATTAGTCAGTGCGATTAACTTGGCGAATGTTTTGGTGTATTGATATCACTCCTTTGAAGGGCCAAACCATTCGAAACTCGGCGGTCCCTTTTACCAGTTTTGGTTTTTGATTTATTTTAGTTAACGTTACCGCTTCTTTTTAGTCGCTACACAAGAGAGCTTATTCCCCTGCATGTGTTTTTCCCAATTTTCATGTCATTTGTAATGTAGACTTTTCATTCCCACAGTTTACTTTCCTCTATTTTGAATTCTTGGTCTTCATATTGTATAGTTCTAGTGATTAGACTTTATTCCTACTTTAAATTTGTATTTGGAATACATGTGTGTGCATGAATAAATTAAATTCAGAGAAATTAGGCACTTTTGTTGCGTGGAGAAACAAGAGGGCCGTTCGTTCCCTCTTATTCGCCGTGCCTTTTCACTGTCACAAATACAAAAAGTTGATCTAGTCCAGACTCTGGTCTGTGCAACAGTTTTGCACAAGGCCCGACGAAAACGAGACTTCAGATGTTTGAAAATTTTTTAATTTTTCGAACATATGAAGTCCCGTCTTCTTCAGGCCTAGTACAAAAACGTTGCACAGACCAGGGTCTGGACTAGGTCAACTTTTTGCCATGCGGAATTACAGATGATGGACAGTCTACTATGACTTGAAGTAGGCCTAGGTGACATGCCGAGTCTGGTGTGGTGACTGCTGATGCCGCTCCTGCTCCGAAGCGCCTCCTCTGCTTCTAGGCTGAAGTACCCAGATCTTAGTAGTGCTAGGAAATATGCTTAAGTGTTGCAACACACCATCTAACGCAGTACCTGAGGTCGAGCTTAGTTGGAACATGTTCAGACTTGTCCGAGCATGTTACAACAAGATTTCAAACTAAAAATATAGTGATGTCATAATGATACATACACTCAAATACACAAATAATCATGACAAGCATAAGTTAACAAAGTTCAGCTCAGGCCGTTGCAACCACCTAGTTCTACTGGGGAAGGATTACCCCCTAAACACTTCAGGCCAAATCCTAAGAGCAAGATTCTATTAAATAATCAGTGACATCTACAACTTCATTCTGTACACAATAGTATACAGAAGGGAGGAGGCATTGCATGTCTTGTTATTTATCAAATCACTAGAAAAGTATAAAAACATTTTTTTTATTTATCTTTAACAGATTTATACATTTTATTGCCATTATTTACATACGTACACACCTGCCACCTTACGCCACCTTACGAAGGAAATTGTAAAATATTATACAAAATAGATATATTAGTAAATGCTTAGGTTTTGTTAAAAAACAATACCCCCATATAATTTTTTCTTCATAATTTTAACAACACGAAATTGTTGGCAGTTAAAAATTTGTTTAAATATGGTACTGTTTGTTTTGAATATTAACTATTTCACGCGGAGTGTAAATAAAAAATGAATTAATTGCTCTGAATACACAAATTTATGATAGTTTAGTTATAAACTTGCACAATATTGTATTGGAGAAAAATAATGAGTCAGGATACCATAGCATTATTTTATAAACTAATCTGTATCGTCTATAATCATGCTAACATTATTGCTGGCAATCAAAACAAAAATTAGTTGGCTATTTTTTATAGTTGGCATTTCTACAAAATAAAAGATAAAACTAATTACAGTCAGACGAAAGAATAACACCGGTATTAGCATTTCATAGTGTTGCAAAGAACAAATTGAATTGTGCTTAGCACAATAATGTTTGATAAGCTTAAAAATCTTTGTTTTTTCTTTCCAAATTTTTTGTTCAAGCCTCTGAAGCACACCCGTAATTATAGGATACTTTAGCCAACATTTTATTTGAACTCATTTTGATAAATAAACTGTACAAAACTCTTTGTTTAAAATAACTGTAGTTACAGTCAAGCTGCCACTGTTAAAAAAAAAAAAACCCTCCAAAACGACAAAGTGTCATTGAAGGGCCATTGTAAGGTAGTTCATTATCTACAGAAACACAATAGATTACAAATAATCAGAATTTCTGACTTGTAATCACAACAAAGCTTTCGACAAATTCTTACAATAGTCCACAATACGTACGCATGGTCTGTGATATATTATGTAGCCATCAAGACGTCGACCGTTGTTGTAACCACTTTACGATATTCTGAGGAAAATAACAGCCATGTGGATGTAAAGCTGCCCTGTTGTTCCTGTGGTCTGCTTCTTCTACTACCAAGACCAACTTTGCAACACGTCTGGTTTGCATTAATATTACTATTTGCTGCCAACAAATACAAACTGATTGAGGCATGTAGCTGATATCCAGAGAAGGTAGCCACTAATAACTTAAGGCACAGCCTGTTAGGCCTAATTAACTTTCCCTGTTGATGCTTCTACTTCGAACGCTCTAAAAAGTCATTGAACATGGCATAGACTATTACCTTCATGCAACAATTTGTCTTTTTCTCAATTCATCATTTTAAATTCCTCAACTCCGCGTTAACTTTCGGCCTTCAACAACCTTCTTCCCAAGTGAGGCCATGGTCTTTAACACGGTCTTTTTTTCAAAATGGGATGAGATACGGGCATAAAAGTCACAAGCATTACCCCAACATTCACCCCTTATCAAGTTTGTTGTTCCCTAATAACTCAGCGCCTGCAAAAGACAGGCGGCTGTGACCAACGCGAGCAATAAGCGTAGACCAGCTACGCAAATGAAGTTTGTCCAATTCTTAACTGGTGTTCATAAAGAGGGTCTGTTCTCCTACACTATCAAGGAATAAGAAGGCAATGAAGATGAGGCCAATTCCTAAGAGATCACCCATGGCAGTCAACAGTGGAATGCTGAAATTGTCTGGGTCGATTTTAAACCTCCACACTAAGTATGTGATGATAGTTGCCACATAGAGTAGGATTGCCACCTGTAAAGAATAAAAAGAAAATCAATCACTACGTGCCACGGACACTGCAAAGCACATTTCAGCACTGCACTTTGAAAAACAATTGAAATTCTTAAAATCAAGCTGCTCTTACCCAGACATGTTTGGGCTCATCAGTAAAGAATACTCTCTGGTTGATAGCATAGGCACCTTGCTGGGGGGAATTTAACTAGCACAAAAGTAGACTGGTTTCAGCGAGATAAAACAGAAAGTACTGCTTGTGTGGGGCCCCATTCTACTGAACGTGAAGACACCCGCATTTAGGCCTATTAATGACAGTTGATCATTTAAAATCAAGTTGATCACTTACATCAACTTGATTTTAAGTGATCAACAACCATTAATAGGCTTCCATCCTGATCTCAGCCATCCCTGACAATTTTGGGAAGAAAAGGGCCCTGAAATGGGCCCTTGGCCAGGTCTATTGTGAAATGTCAAAGATCCTATGAATTATCGACTAGTATTACCTAGCAAAATTGTCCCACTTGTCTGGCGCCATGCCTTCATGCTAAGAGTTATACCTTCAAACTGTATTTGGTTTTGTCACGTTGTATTGAATTCATCTTGCTTTAACAAAGTATGAATGTACAGGGGCGGACTGGCAATAGTGCCCCAACGGCCATTGGCCGGTGGGCCAACTGGCTGGGGGGCCACTTGAGTCAAGTTTTTGTTTTTTTTACGTTTTATGGCAGTAAAAAAAAATGACTACTCCCATTTTGGTGGTAAACAGTGTTTAATTGTTCCGTCCTTTTGTTATTAAAAAAAATCTTATATGAAAATGGAGGTGGGCTGGGGAAAAATAATCCCTGGTCTTATACCGCCGAAACTCATCGCATTCGTTTCTATAGTCTGTTCCACATTGTTTGCAGGAAACCGACTGTATGACGCCACGTTTCCTTCCACTACGAATGCAAAAACATGTAAATATCCTACTCGTAGACTTTAACAGTAACTGTTTAGAGTCTACAAGTGTGGCAACCACATGTTTTTGTATTTGTAGTACAAAGAAACGTGGTGTCACACAGTCATTTTCCTACAAACATAATGTGGAACAGACTATAATACATCGCTTGTAAAACAATAGTCTGGTTAGCGAGCTAGCAAGCATAACACCATATCCTTCAATCCCTGTTGCTCACAGACGTAAAATTTTCTTTCTTAGTAGAATAGTAGCGTGTGTACGGTACGGCAATCTTGCAATTTCTTAGGAGAAAGAAATAAGATCTAGACACAGGCTAGTGTGTCGCGATAATTTAGGCAACAAACATCACAACATACATCACATCAATTCAATTGTCGAGGTTGTAAACCATTGTAGCACGACGTCATAGCGTCAGTGTCTTATATCCTGATTCTAGTTGGGCACATTTCAGGTACTTGGGGAAAAATAATAATGTGGTACAAAAGCTTAAATTGTGTTGAAATCGAGAGCAATGACCCACCTGACAAAAATTAACTCGCGTAGGAATGCCAGCTAAGCTGCTTTCAATGCAAAATCTGACCTTCAATAACGTTGAAAATGTGTTACTACCTAGCTTCCCACTCATCCCCATGTTAAATCCCATACGGTGATTATTCGTCGATACCGAGATAATGGGAAGCTATGAAATTGGACGAATGGGTGCAGTACAATACGAACTGCGCACCTTATATCATGGTTTAGCGCCTGGGGCGTAACGGAGATGGCGTGGGAGGGCGCGTTAGTACGAAAATATTGTTATAACCATTGTTAGTATTGTTGGCATCGTCTCTCATTTGACGGCTAAAGTTCGAACAATGAGAACGTGTATACTGACTTGCGTGCCTAGACACACACTAGTGCATCACGATTCATACACTGTTTGCTTGTTTGCATCCGTAACATAGTCAGCAAGTGAAGACAGAACAAGCCAAGAAACCAAGCAACAAGGTCATTGTACATACTATACTAGCAGTATTGGTCCTAATAGTAATAGCTTCAAAACCTTGTAAATACTCATCATGAGGGGTCTGAGAAGCTGAGGCTTTTAAAGAATTTTTGAGGTTCAAAAATGACTTTTTCGTCCAGTTTCGTCAGTGTTTTATCGTGACGTGACAAGGGGCGCGCCACACGTTTCGAATGATCCATAATCATTAGTTACGCATTTAATTTGGCCAAGGATTTTACTGATTCATAATTTAATTACACTACTTCCGTTTTTTTCCCATTTTAGTTTTGAGTTTTTGTTTTCAGCACTCTGATACAAAGCAAAATGCATGCGGTGTATGCTACTTATACAAAAAGAGAAACCGCTGTATCAACAACGTGAAATTTGCAAAAATGGTACGCATGCATGCATGCATTACTGTTTTGACGTTTAACCCTTTAACTAGCAAACTGACCTTCATGTGACTTTTTTTGAATCAGTCGCGGAATTCGATCCTGCATCCAGTTGGTTTGGAGGTGACGACGCTGGTTACGTCCCGTTTTGCCAAATCCCATTTCGCCAAAAAGAAAGCAGATTAACAGCTTTTGCCTCAGGGGCCAGTCCCGTTTTGCCAAATCAATACCGTTCGCGAAGTTTTAGGCACACAAAACATTTAAAACATTTAAACATGAACATTTATAACATGATAATGGTCAGACATTTATAGACAAACACTTTTTTGCAGAATAATTTGTTTCAAATTACGTGCCTCGCTCGCGCTACCGTGCTCGCTGGGGCTAAACACATAACATCAGAAACCGCAACTAATCAGAAATTACTTCCAACTAGGCATGCCTCTTTGACTTCTGCAATGTTAATTATTTGAAGAATATTTTGATTCTGCGAAACGGGATTCTGCAAAACGGGAATTCCCGTTTGGGAAAGGTTAACCATCACGTATATAACTACTATTCTTAAAAGCGAACCTTGGCATTGACGTAGTGACGACCAAGCATTCTAAACAATATTTAAAGTACCACTGCTTGTCTCTGTTAAATGTTTACCTTTTAAAGTGGTACTATAACCGATTGAAATGCGAACGAAAATACCGTGGCGCCATCTAGCTGCAATGATATTGTTAATCTTTATAGCTTGCTCGCAGGTGTACGAGGACGAACCAAATTTTCACTCAATAATTAAGGATGTCGTGGCTTGTTTGTTTCGTTAAAAGAAATGCCGTTATGCATTCCTTCGCTTGGTGCAAGCAAGAGCTAGATAGTACTACACAGCGCTAGATGTTGTCAGATTTCGTCTGCTTTCAATCGGTGATACTGCCACTTTAAAGCCCCATTACATAGAAATAAGGTATTAAATTTCGTGTACGTAAAATGTTGACAAATTAGTTTTGGCAAAAAGGGATTTGGCGAAACGGGACTGTCCCCTGAGGCACAAATGTTAATCTGCTTTTTTTTTGGTGAAACGAGATTTGGGCGAAACGGGAGTTCACCACGACGCTAACCACTGGGCTGTGCTTTCCTGGGACAACATACATAGCTTGGGCGTGTGTTTGGACTGTTTTGCGATTGCCGAGTGAAGCCCTAACCAGACTGGCTGCTCGCGGTTGCACGCCGGCGCAGTATGGTGTAAAAAAAGACTTCAATATTCGTCCTTAACGTAACACCAACCACATGATTGCTGCAATTTTGACTTTGTAGGCACGTAGTCACACATAGCTTCGCACGAAATTTTCTTCTGTCTGGAGAGGCCTTGAGACGTAGCTGTACGGCAATGAGACAGTTAAAGGGTTAGTGCTGCGTAAAGGAAAAGTTGAAGAACCATTTATAGGAGCTACTTCTGATAAACCATTTCGACTATTGTACATACCTCCAGTAGTACTTTTTGATCAAAATACGAATAAATAATTTTCTTTAAAATTATGTGTAAAACGGCTTCAGGACACGTGGGAAAGCCATTTATTCTTTTCTTTTATTGGTTGGTTGGTTGGGAGGCGGGGTGTAAAGGGAAACAGTTATCATTCGTGAAGTAAAAAAAGTCATTTGTTCTGTGAAACTTGGGATAGGGGCCATTTACGTCTGCCGGGCCGGTGGGCCAAGTTGCCGCCAGTCCGCCCCTGTGAATGTATAAATATGTTACAGTTGGATTGGCTTATCGTTCAAATTCGATTGGGTGGAATGAACTAGAAGATTATGTCATAGGTGCCAGTTACGGCAGCGCAACTTTTTTTCTGTCTAAAGTCCTACTACACATTCCTTTTGACCGAATAAAAAAAATTTGTGAAAAGCATCAGTTTTGGTCTGAAAGAATTGTGAAATTCATCACGTTTTTAAACGCTACTCATCATGGTTGACTTACTTCGTTTAAAATTCGTTTAAGCACTGAAAAGGTTTTATATTAGTCATGGGCACACTTAAATACACTTGTAGGAAGCACTGAAAGCTAGATGCTTGAAATAATTGTTGCCTAACAGCAAGCTAACAGGGACGGATTCCCATACAATTAAAATTGTGTATTCGCACCACAGACGGCCGAGATAGAAACCGAGTTAAACAAAGCCAGAAGCTTCTGTCAAGACAGTCAAATTCAAACATACAGCTTTCCTTGCTTGGCTCACATCTTATGTATAGCAATTTACTGTTATCAGGCAAATATTTAGGCACAATGTGTGAAATATGAGGCCTCCTTGGACCCCCCCCCCCGAATTCTTAGCGTAGGTGCACCTACTGCACATGCCTAAATCCGCCACTGGTACCACTCTCGAGAACGACTTCATTAATTTTTAGTGGACTAAGATGAATTCATGCAAGTCTTATTTCATGTTGCCTCCCAACACATTTATAAAAGGACTTTAGCTGAACTAGCAGGCATTTTGTAGTTGCAGTTACCCAACTCCATCCAGTTTCTTGTTCTGGCCTTACTTACTGGCATTAACGATGAACAAACATGATTGGTCAATAAAATAGGATAGTCAAATAAAGTAAAAATTTGATGATACGTTTCAGTGAACCATCCCGAAAAAGTACCCATTTGCCATTCACAACCTAAAAGTGAAACCAACCAAACGACGAGACGGGGCGAGGCCAGTCATTCTGTCTCGTATATTAAAAAACATAACACTTGAAGCACTACACATAACGGGCAAACAGTACTTTATATTTCGAAACTGTAAATTCGAGTTGGCTTCAATTTTCACTCCCCTTTTTGTTCAACCACACTGCTACAGCAGAATTAACCTAGAAACTTAGTTTTATCCTACCTCACCAAGATAGCCTGAATAATCTTCAAATCCCAAATCAGTCCTTTCTCAAATCCAAGGTCCTTTTTCTTCCAAAATAATTTTCCGATTTCAATGAAATGCCCCCAAAAAATTCTCAAGCATAAACTAAGGTATGTACTTTCCCTGCACAACACAGACGTTCACTCATTCATCGTTCCCCACCAACTTTGTTTCGACTTTCCCTCTCTCCAATGACTGTCATTCCTCCCGACATACGCATTTCCGTTTCCTTTCGTCCTCCATAACATGTGACACCCAGACCTGGAAACACTGGTTTTGTGCTAGAGTCCTTTGAAAAATGAAGCCAACTCGAATTTACAGGTTCGAAATATAAGGTACTGTTTGCCCATTATGTGTATAGTGCTTCAAGTGTATGTTTTTGAAATACAACAACGGATATATTTTAGTAAAAAAATGGACTTTTTACGATGAAAATTTACAATATTGCTAGGGACAAAATGTTCAATTCGATTTACACTCATTTTTCAAAACAGCCAGATATTTGATCCCCACAAACGTGATCACGACAATATCCACCGAAATTTCGACAGCGTTAGCAAGTTAATGGTATAACTGGTATTTTTTTACTCCCGTCTCATATGGACCTATCGGGTGGGCCTATCTTTTGATAAATTCAACTTACTTGCATGACTGATGCTAATAAATAGACTCCCACAAAGGCTGCACTCAGTACCCAACCGCCCGTGGCCAGCACGGACGCCAAAGCAATAAATATCACATGGCCAGGAATCACCAAAGCCATCAAGACTCGGGCACACATGGCATGCGCACCTGAAAAGGAGCAACAATACAAATATTGAAGAAGAGACCAAAAGAGCAATAATTATGATAGAATCCTATTTCACTGTACACGTAAACCACAACCACAAACAAAATGCGAAGTTCACTGAATTTCTGGTGAAAATAACAATCAGTCAATGTAACAGAACACAGTTTTGTGTTCACCGCCATCACAGTAAAAGGATCACAAAAAAGTCCGACGATCAGTTGAGCAAAAATTGGAGCGCGCAAGCAGTTTTCAAATTTGCACCAACACCACTTATCTCTAGAGTCTGTTTCACGCCAATCGTGATCCAGCCTAGCAGCCAGCACCAGTCCCAAGAGTTGGTCCACTTTGGTAAAAGCCGAGGGGGCTCCATGTCATCTGCAGATGGCAACTGATTCAGTCTCATGGTGTTGGATCGTAACACGATGGATGTCTCACTCCACGAGATCTTGTGCCTCGTGTCAATGCAATACGCAGCAAATGTGTTCAAGTTTATTTCTTTTTCATTGTCTTAACATGTTCATGGAGTCGCTTGTGGAGCCGTCTCACTGTCATCCCAAGGTACACTGCCCTGCACTTACCACATGGGTGGAAGTGAGGAAAGATGGGGAAGGGGGGGAACACTGGCCCATCCTGCTTTGACTGCAACAAGTCTTTAAACTGTTGCAGTTGGCGCGGGCTGGACTAATGTCTCCCTTTGCTCTTTATGTGCCGTCGTTATGTTAAAGCTGTTCTGTCATGTGCTGAATAGTTAACCATTTCGTCATCTGGTTAGTTGGCGACTTTTTGGGCATGCCAAATAATCGACAGGCAAACCTTTTTTTCGATGCATAATAAATTGATAATGAGGCTATTTTGCTCCCAATAAACGTCAGTTGGCAAAACCCAACAGTTATTTTCTAGTGATTCCCAAGGATCAGAGCTGTGTCACTAAATTCTATATTTGCAATGCTTCAATTCACAACTCAAACCATTTTTCCTTCGATATTTAGCAGTTGTTTTACACCTGTCTAGGAAGAAAAGTTCCAGAAAGTGCATACCGTGTATGAATTTGAAAAAAATCACCTTATATCACGCTTATTTTCACAATCACACGAAAAAAC
>JAHWFP010196236.1:1335-13001 GCA_023313725.1 Lithobius niger | reverse complement strand
GTTTTTTCGTGTGATTGTGAAAATAAGCGTGATATAAGGTGATTTTTCAACTTTAAATATGAATTTTCACAGTAGACCATGTGACATTTCAAGCATGTATGAATAGTGTTAAGATTGGTTTTTACTTACTTTTACCAAAAAATACATTGAAGCAACCGACACATATAGTAGGATGATACAGAGGAAGGACTCCCATGATGCTGTTACCATGTAAAGCTGTTGCGATTCGGCTGACGTGAACCGACACGAGATTACCTCCAACACCTGCAACACAAAACAAATCGTTAATAAAATTAGATGCTTACAAATGCATGCACGTCCATGGATAGTGTAGTATCCATGTTGTAACCCATGCTTTGTATTCCACCGCTCGTTACAAGGTCGTATGGTGAGATGCTACATATTTCGCCAGTCGATTTCACATTGCTGGAAGCTTATTACCAGAGCACTGCTAACAGCAGGAGCATATAGACAACAAGAGGAGCGTGCATGGCTAATCTGTGTTAGGAATGCGTATTTTCGTACGCTGTATTCAACACCAGAAGGAGCAGCAATACTGTGCCTGAGCCAAGTTGTCTAAAGTCGAAACAAACTAGGGATCGACCGGGCCGCAAAAAAACAGAGTCCGAGTAATTATGAATACCCACCGAGCCGAGTCCGAGTAGTAAAACCGGGTTGCGATTTTCAATTTTTTCTTTAAACTTTAATATGCAGCTTTTTTTAGTTTGGTTTCGTTCTTTTTTTTTGTGCGTTTTCATTCATTTTCATTTTGGTTTCGCCCAGTTTTGTATACTATTAGTTATACTATTATTGCGCATAGTATAACAATGAACGAAAGCAAAATAAAAGTGGGCGAAAGCCAAAAAAAAAAAAAAAGGACGAAACCAACTTTAAAAAACTTTCAGACGCGTGCTCTCAAAACGGAGATTTTCAATTTTAGTTCCTTACCACCCGTAATTAGAAAAAAAATCATTCTCTAAAACTATTACAACCCTTTACTTTTATTTTTTTTTGCGTTCTCTATAAGGTAAAATGAAACTATGAAAATAAAAATAATTTTTTCAACAACTAATTATTACCCTGTTTGTACTCGGTCGAATTTTTACCTCCTAGCCAGGTCAAAAATAGCATTACCCGGACTCGGTTGAACCCTAAAACAAACGTATCACGCGAAGCAGACGTGCAACGAAAACATCGCTCCATTGTATTATGGTAATTTATGAACACCAGATTGTCAGTTTGTTGAGTTTATTATTACTTTGACGTTGTTTCCATGTTAAACACCTATTGTTTAAAAATAAAGGACCTAAACTTGTCCTTGAGAATGTGGTTTACACCTCTTACCCTCGTATACAGGTGGCAACCTCTAACAAATTCCCACCCCACTGTATACACTTTTGACTCAGCAGTGCAGTGGAAGTTAAGGAAACACGCTCCCGTTGTTTTCTATATGCTCCTACTAACAGGCATCAACTTCCCAGCAGGTGGGTGAACAGGCGCAGAGCAGGGTGGCACAACACATAATTACTGCCTGTCAGCCTTGAGTAAAAAGAAAACATGTTCCTCACTTTAAAGTATGTATTGAAACGCTACAGTTTGCCAACAGACACGTCCTTGGACTGTTCACAGCGCAAGTGATACTTTTCTCACTCAAAACTCGCATAGCATAGTTTTTAACGAAGGTTTTCCGCAAGTAAGAGGGGTCACCAGTGTGACAACTAGCTGTATGCATCAGGTCGGGACTGACAACGAGCAGTAGAAGATGGGCTAGTATTAATTGAGTTGGAATCTCCTCCTTTATACCACTCCTGATAAAACTAAGGGCAAAAGGGGGGGGGGAGGAGGGGAAACGCTAAATATTTTTCTTCGTGGTGTACGTAGAAATTCATGACTCGGTAATTGCACAATGAAGTGGGCAGTGATGAAGAAAAAATGCATCACAATTGAATGTTGCGTCGACGCCAGACCACACCTACTCCTGTGCAACACAAAGAACCGTTGCATAACATTTTATACGGTATGAAAATATAATTCCACATTTTCTACATTTATTACTATGCCGTTGTCTAACAGCTTTGTAAACCTAGTTGCTTTGCACGTTCAATTCTAACATCATTCCCAAAGGAAAGAAATGTTAAGATCTGAAAAAAAATACACAAGTTGTACAAGCAACCATTTTTTTCACAGTTTCACACCGACCTCTAATGGCAAGAAATGAAACAAAGATGAAAAACAAAGTGAAATTTTGTCTTAATATTGCATAAAACGTTGTACAATATTTTAGTATTTATATAATGCCTATTATTGCAGTTTATGAGCACAAATTGCCATATTTGCCCATAACTTGAAGAGGAAAAAATTACGAGAATTCAATGACAAGTAAAGCAATTAATCGAAGGTATAAATTCTCACTCGAATAGTGGAATACGGTAACAATTCTCAAGTCTTTTCTTTCTTTCTTCTGTGAGGATGGTAGGACCAAAGATGAAGAATTCATCCTCATACATCATACTGTTATCACGTTTTAATACCTTCTGTAGAAGTTCCTTACAGAATGAAGAAATATTGAGGAATACAACCCTGGTCCACTACTTGGGCACGAATTTTTGTCTTCATTAACATTACTGTACATGTAGGACTCCAATTACTTGGGAGCCACACAACATTTTGCTCCCGTAAACTCCCAAATAGCATCCAACTTGTATCGTAGGGAGCCTATAATTTGCTCTGAATAAAACACAAAAGTGGGTGTTAGAAAATAAAAATCTTTTAGTCTCAAGCATAATTATCTAAGGGAAAGTTTTCCTTCCATAAAATACTAGTTTAGGTTTAATGGAAGTAACTACAACCAACAACAGCAGCGATTGGTACTGGAAAGGAAATAACTTCACAGCTGGTTTTCGGTCGTTTTGGGGTTGCCTTCGGGTTAAGCAGGTTGAATATTGAATGCACTAATACTACCACTCTGTTTTTCTGACGTTTACCTACGGCTAACTTAACGTGCTTGCTCATTATTCTTCGTGCTGCAAACTTATTCGAAAATGTAAATTCCGAAGCGTATGAACGCACAACTAAGAATAAACAAGGCTAAACAAATGTAGATTTATTATCTTTATTATAATTTAACTGCCAACAAGATTACTCTGTACACCACACCCAATCCTATTGTATAAATGTGTATGACCTTGTATACAATTCGTGGGCAGGTATAGTGATTTAACAAAACCCCACCTGTACCCTTTTGTTATCCGGCAAATAAACCTTATTATTACGTAAAGATCTGAGGGGTTCAAGTCACTGCAACAATGCTCTCAACATTACAGTGCAAAACACAACATTACAGTACAAGTTGCAGGAGTAAATACTGATGATAGTTAGAAATTCTATGTACGTTCAGTTTTATTACATTTATTATTATTCCTCCCGTTTAGTATTATCATGCAACAAATGTTCGAGCAATCTTAGCACTTGAAGACCTACAAAATTGTGCTCACACACCCACTTATGAGAGCAAAGGTTTGCGCTCGGAAAAAAAATCTAATTTGAGGCGTGTGTACATCAACGAGATGCGTGTACTTTTTAAAGTAAACCAATTCTAAAAAGGTGTATTCAAGCAGAAACAATGCATCTAAATTATTAACATCTGAAGTCGCTAGAATCATTTTTCAGTTAAATTAGGTAAAAGGTGGTTACAACCCGTGAATTTGCGTAGATCCAACGATCCACATCCTCGCGTAGCTTTAAATTCTTTGGCGTCGATGGTGACGCACTGCAGACCGAATCACGTCACCCCCCCACCCCCTCAATTTAACTATGTAAAAAAAATATTCAAATTACTTTGAAACTACTATAGGATGACACACCGTAAAGCACCAAATGAACTTGGCCATGGGTTTCACTTACCATTTATTATTGGTTGAAAAGGGGCAATATCTTTGTAACCATTAAGCGCTATATCTAAAATAAAACCAGCTCCTCTGAAAGAAATAAACAAATGGAACATTAAAATCCACTGTCAAACATCAATATAACTAATTACAATTTATGGTGCTTTTTTACCCTTTCTTTATGTAAGTGTTCTTTGCCTTTTTTGTTTAAGTGCTCTAGCCCCTTTTTCCACGTGCTCTTTGCCCTTTTTCCACGTGCTCTTTGCCCTTTTTTCACGTGCTCTTTGTCAAGTATTCTTTGCCTTTTTTTGTTCAGTGTTCTTTACCCTTTTTTTTTTAAGTGCGGTTTGCCCTTTTTTCTGATGGTGCACCCCCATTTTGAAAGTGTACGGATTTCTAAGCTGATAATTTTGAGTCATTTATGCATGTTCCGAGTCAAATTACTGGTTTTGATGAGTTTAAAACCACTACCTTCAGTTCCATAAAGAGTTCTTTAGAATGCCAATATTATTTGGGAGTGAAACTTCACTGGGATCGCCCAAACATCAGGATTCTAGGATTCCAACCAAATGGCAGAGCCTATCCAACATTTTAGATGAATCCCTTGATATGCTGCATCTTTATGTAGTTATTTGTGTAAAACCAGACGAGGTACACGACGGACGTCATTACTACAGCTAATATTTATTTCTCTCACGTATCTCTATATATGCATCTGGATACGCTGCAGCTAGTAATAAATGTTGGCACGGCGGCACATGCTTAGCCTACCACAAATCCTGAACTCTTTATGCACATCATAGCTATCAAATAATATTTATCTACCTTTTTTTTTTTCCAATTAATGTCACAGTTTGTTTTAAATCTTGTCATCTGAGATTAATTTTTGCGCTCTGCTATCAACACTACCACAAACGGTAGAATGGTTTGTAAACTAATGGACAGCTTCCCTACAGTGCACGGCACTAAGGTGAGAGCAAGCAGTAGGCAGGTTGAGAGTTGCGTACACTGTCATAATTAGAAACGGCTCACCACACGCATACGATGCCAGGCTATGCGTCCCAGTTTAAAGTCGGTTTTTGTTTTAGTGCAAAGTGAAACAGGGACGCCAACCAGCTAGCTGACATGAAGATGCTACAGCCATTTACTACAGAATTGTTGTAACCAGCCTGTATATACGACAAGTTATAATTAGCACAAAATAATGAGTTTTAAATATTTTTTACAGAGCTATGCCAAGTGATTTTCTTGAAACTTAACTCCGTAATTGTGACTTTGAACTTTAAATCATTTCAAAGTGATGTAAGATACCATTTCTTTAAAAAAAAAAATGTTTTTTCAACAAGAGCATGAAGTGCATACGTACTCCGTGGACAGTGCCCGAAACGAAAGCGAGCAGGCGATACGATATAAGGCGCGATGCCAGCTAAACGTTGAAATGAATTAATAAATCAAACGGGTGGTCAATTTTAATTCCAAGCAATTACAAGAGCAAATCGAAACTATTTAGCACAAATGAGGGTCAGTATTTTGCAGATAGTAAGAACAAACAAATCTTTAAGTTAACAAACTCCCACTCTCACTCCTCCCAACATATACAACAAATCCAATCCTACCCACTTTACATTAGCACTGGGGTACCACTATTCCAATCCTTACTCAGTTCTTCTCATGGGTGAGCATTCCACTAACTCCATTCACTAGCAACAACAAACTACTATGAATGGGATGCATTTGTCATACGATTGATTTGGGCTGGATTTGATAAAAAAAAAATTTTACTCCATTTTACCAATCGTGTGTTTTACAGATTTGTTCCCTCCAAATTACCCTCCAAATGATATACATATTAATTTTTGTTAATAGTACACATGATGAACACTCACTACTTATAAATCTATTTTTAAATGTCGCGTTTAAAAATGTGTTTTACTCTTACACTAGAGGAAGCCCGTGCTACGCACATGGCCGGTTATGATATCCCAGGGCGCACCGTTTAAAGAAAGTGCACGCTGAACCCTCTTTGCATGAAACAATTTTTCTGTGGGAAGTAAATAAATAAGCTTTCGTTGAACAAAGTTGTAACCTTTAGCACGTGTGCTTTGGCACGGCTGGTGTTAGATGCACCATTTCCTATATTCTGGATGTTTTTGAAAATTTCTTCCACACTCTCACTCCCCACTACCAACTCCCCAGTCCCCACTCACACTCCCATCTTTGCGCACACTGGCTAAGTAATACTTTCACGGATTTAAGTTTCTTGAATCCAATTTTTGCGTACACTGGGTGACAAACGCTGAGTTTCTTTCACTTCGCTCACTCAATCAGCGCATCCCTTGGCTCAAATCACTAAATGCACCTTTTAAAAATTGGCACGCTCAAGCATCGTTCCCGGGCACAACACAGCCGGGACCAGTTTTCCCGTTTGCCCGGAGCTCAGCTCTGAAAGCCTTCATCTGCGAATTAAATAAGCACGGATGCTTTGGCATTTTTCTTTTCTGGGAGAAGAAGTAAGTAAATTGGCGGCCTATGGTGGTCTAACAATGGCTTATTATTGTTTTGTTTTCACTTACAGAGGTTTGATTGTTGACGGCTACTTTGCAAGATAACAATGCTCAGCCTCGTGCTCAGCAGTGATTGTTGTTGTCCACTTTGAAACAGTTCAGCTCAGCTCGGAAAGCCTTCCTCTACGAATTAAATGAGCCATTGCATCGTTTCCAGCTTCAGTCCTGCTGGCCTCGAAATTAACAACGCAGCTTAGTCAGATTTAAAACTATACGCATTTAGCTGAAACATGGATTATTTCATTTTACCCATCCACAATCAACGGTTTGGACGATAGTTTTCAATCCATAGCACGTGCACCAAGAATTGTTAGTCACCGTAGCCTTTGCGCGCGCACGAAAACAATGAAAAGCGATTAAAGTGATTGTCCGGCCTTACTGCCTTTTTTCTTATAAGCCCAGCCAGGATCCAGAATTATTATGTAGATTCATCCGGTAGTTATTTAAGTCATTGGAATCACGTTCACTCCCTCACCGGTTCATTTGAAATGTTCCTTGAGAGAAAGGCCACCTGAGATAAAAGCTGCTTTCCTCGAGTGGAGCACGGAACCTTTATTCCAGCTGCCCTTGATACGGAAATCCATTCTGTATTCTTACATGGTTCCTACACCCACACTGACACTTCAGTCTATGGTGATTATAGAGCTAGGAGGCTAGGCAACTTTTAATTTACGTTTATGTTTAAAGCATTTGTCCAGAATAATATAATTTATCCTGAAAGGTTACCATACTTCAGGGAACAACAATATTTCATTTCTTAGGAAAGATACATTTATAAATCAGTTGTTGTATTGTATTTTTGTCACATGGGTTAAGCAAAAGATTGGTGGTCATTTTCAAAAGCTGATACTTTCTAGCTATGAGCAAACTTTAAAAAATTGCAGCTATTGCATCACATCCATTGCTTATATGCTGGCTTCATAATTCCACGCAAAAATTGGAAAATATTTTTCATCGGCCACACCCTAAATTCGCTTCAAGTACGATCTCCCAAGTGTCATGGCCTGTCGTTACAAGAAAGCCGGACACACACCACAGATAGACCAAACATTTTGTGCTTTTCACGAAAAGCATCTGAAAAACACTTTAGTGTTAGAATCACTAATAATAAAAAGTCACCACCATCAAACCTAAAATATTTCCACCAGGCACCTCAGCAATATTACACAGCTCCTATCGGCTAACTTGAAATGGCCGCTGGCCAGGCAGAACTTCCATAGTAGACAGTGGAGGAAAAGTCATAAATGTATCCAAAGTGACACAACAGCTACAGATTTTAAAACGTATTTGCCTGTAGACAGAAAGTATCTGCATTATGAAAATTTGCAACCATCTTTTGTTTTACCCATGTAACAACGAAACAATGCAACAGTCTGACACATGGGAAGGAACAAGTGCCTAACTTGGCTATAAATCAGTGCAATTCTAGCCCTGGGTTTTTAATCAGTTTAAAACTATAAACACCAAGTTAATTTGAATATACATACGTGCTGATAAGCATCGCAAAAATGACTGGCATAGTGGTGGTCTTGAGGGCAGTGAAGGTATATTTGTGCCGACTGGCAAGATAGATCCAGAGTGGAACCAGCAGAAGGAAAATCAAAGCAACCATTGGCCCAAGCCACAAAATGTGACCTGTAACAAAAATTAAAACATATGTGCACAACATAAAAAAATTAAGTTATACATTTTAGCAGTAAGTTATACATTGTTATTTACGGTGAACTCCTACACAGTGTATACCATTAAGAGACGTCAACAATATTATTGTGAGTTGAATGATGACACAAAAGGTCTTTCGTACATTATTCCTTGTCCGTCAGCATCGTTCTGATTTGTTTAATGCTTGTACAACATAGACGATACGGTTTAATTGCAGAACTCACTAGACATTTTAGACTTACAGAAATCTAGTGAAATGAGAGGTATATCCACGAACCAGGAAACCTGCAATCGTGATAGGGCCTGAGTGAGATATGTCCTGAAAAGATCTCATAATTTACGAATGGAATTGATAGTCACTTCCACTTAGGGTAAGGTGAGAGGCCTGATGGTTAGCATGACTATCTCACGTGTGAAAAGTCTTGGATTCAACCCTGACCTCAGCCAACACCTGGCATTTGCACAAAGAGAAAGGCCCTATGGTGCCTCTTGCTCGTGACTGCGGTACGGAAAAGATCACAGACATATCCGATTGGAATTAACCTGCAAAATTGTCCCTCTGGTCTTCTTGTACTATCGCTTCTGCTGGTATAGCGTATAAACCTCGCAAGTCACAGACTACCCTCACAGGCATGTCTGCAGCGACTTGCAAGATTCCCTATCCGCTTACCCATCAACTCAGCTTCGTCAGGCAACACGGTTGAGAACTGCCACCCATAAGCCTAACGACCTCATCTAATTAGCCAATGCCTCATTGTATGCCATCACGACAAGTTTTGTGATCAACTTCAGCTTGACTTTTGGGACATGCCGATTTTGGCCGCGATCCGAGCACTTTAGGTTAGGTTGGGTTGGGTTAGGTTAGTGGAACTTAGCCATTTTTTCAAAGTCCAAATGGTGACGAACGACTTTAAGCTTGAGTGTCAGTTTCAATTGACAGCGACATCATCGCTTTCGTCGTTTGATTTATAGTTCAGTAGTGATGGCATCTTTTGAATGTTTTGTGCATATTTAGCAATAAGGTGTAGCTGAACACAGGCAAAGAGTTTTAGAATGACGAGTTTTGCCAGCTGCTTAAAATAGGTGTCACACCAGCAGTATTTGTAACTCACTAAGTCACAAAGTTTCGCTCACATACTTTAGCGTAACGTGAACTAAATTATCAAGGTCACTTTTGCTCATATTATGTAGGACAACAATAAGGTCTAACTCTGCAGGCAGCTCAGCTTGCTACAACTGGCCTAGATCAGACTGATGGGGTGTACTTAGGCCACCTCTACTGTCTTGCTCTTGCATTATCCTAGGGTGAAAAGGGAAGTAAGAACATAATAAACAAATCCTCCGATGTTTTGACTGAAATTAATTGGGTGAACCTAATTTCGAGGTGACGCAACACATTTCAATGGAATAATAACATCACAGATTGTTAACACGAACTGCTTTTAAAATACCAAAATCTGTCACGAATTACATTTTGCACTGATTATCAGTATTTCAATATCAGTACTTCAATCCTGCTAGCTTGGGCAGTAAGGAAGATAGCATGAATGCCCGCATTCTCTATTGGTATTGTTGCACTGCACAATTATTAAGCAACGTAAGTCAGAAGTGCACTTTTGGGCATTAAAAAATGATAAGTTTTGTTACACTGGGGCTTTAAACAATACCATTCAACATTGTCAACAATGCACTCTTTGTCATCAACAATGGATAATTCCGTCCAGTGACGTATGTTATCATTTACAACAATGAAAAAATTTGGATTGCTATCGGGCTACTTGAATCCGATAACAGTGCTATCCTTTTTTTATGGCCAAAGGCGTACATCACTTACCATACGTGAAAAGGGACATCCATCTCAACTTTGAAATAATTTACAATACACCAGCCATGAAGGGAAAAAGATGTTTCAAAATCTTAAGGAAACTATCAAATGTTACGGTTAAGGGGATATGCTTCTGATGGATAGTTTGAACGTAAATAATCTGGCTGCCCAATGACAAAAACCCGGGATTGTCTTATTTGCTTGAGTTACAGATTCAAGATGAGCATTCTTACCTATATCATTGTACAGTCCCGATCCAATTCCAGCCAGCAGTCCAGTTGTGCAAATATCACCTAAACTAGCCGCTATCGGAGTGGCCACGTTATCAGGATTGATGCCATACCTCCTCGATAGCAAAATAACTAATACCATGATGGAATCTGAGAAAAAAAACATAAGTCATGTTCTCAGTAAGTTATGCCCAAGAACTATCGCCACTTAATTAAATATTAGGTATTTAGGAAAAATTTAGGAAAAATTAATTCGGTAATTATTCGGTATTAGACCAAAAATTCAAGTATTCGGTATTCAGCCGAATACTGATTTTGGCCGAATAGCAATATTCGGTTTTCGGCCAAATAGTGTTAAAATTTGTTGGTATTTGGCCGAATATTTTTTAGTATAAATTTATGCAATTGTGTGAATGTAAGAACGTTTAGCTAAGCATTTAGTTTTTGGTTTGTAAGGAAGAGAAGGAAAAAAATGATCAAATATGTTTAAATTACTGGTATTCGGTTAAGTATTCGACCGAATAATTTGGTATTCGGTCTAGTCGGTCATTATTCGGCACAGAACCGAATAATTCGGTATTCGGCCGAATATGTAAATTGTTTGGTGCAGAATATTCGGTATTTGGTATTCGGCAGTTTAACTATTCGGTTGTATATTTGGTATTCGGCAAGTTGGGTATTCGGCAAGTTAAGTATTCGGTTGCATATTCGGTATTCGGCAAATTTTGTATTCGGTGCATCCCTATTAAATATGAGAACGCAAAAGTATTGTGCTGACACCTCAACTTGAAAAATCTAGTTCTACCTTCAAGGAAGTTATTTAAAACAGGTCCCAATTACCATATTTTCTCCTAAATATAAACTTCATAAAATATTGCTGGGTAAACCCCATTTCAAACGCGATTGTAAACTTCAGTTGCATTCTCTTCAACAAATATCGTGGTTTCTAGGTTACACCCTGATAATTTACGAATTAGCTATTTTGAAAACTGAGCTCGAGTAAGCCACGATTATAGTTTTATTTCATAACTAGCAGAAGCCTGTGCTACACAGTACACGGGTGGTGCTGGATGCATCGTCTGCAACATTGGTAGGTTTGGTCTCATGCATCTGTCCATGCTTCACCAAATCTAGTTTCTTCAATTACGTTTTTGCACACATTTCACACTGGATCACTACACACCAAATGCATCAATATGCCATTTTGAAAACGGCGGTCCATGAACGATTAAGCCACGGGTATAGTTTTGTTACGTGATGGATATTTTACTTGAAAGCAACGCTTTTAAAAAAACTACAATTTTGTAAACCCAGAAAGCAAATGTATAGGACTAAATTACAACTTACGTCCTGCACCCGGCTAGTGTTACAATAGGCCTACTTACGATATCGTACTGCGCAAGAAATTGCTTAAAATATCTCAAGACAAACAAATGTAAAGCACAGGAAGCAAAGTAACTCATTATGATAACCGTCTGGTTGAAATCCCATACTCACA
>JAHWFP010196234.1:1777-13188 GCA_023313725.1 Lithobius niger | reverse complement strand
GGTCAAGCACCCCCCCCCCCCCACAAAAAAAAGAGGCCGAGGCGTACTTTTTTTTGATACTGACCTTTAGACGTTTTATTTTGTTTGATTGCCATAATATACAGTATGCAAATGACGAAAATAGTCATTCAATAAAAATTAAGCAGTTGTGCGTTTTCTAGCAAAGGAGCGAAAACGGGGCGTTAAATTTGTTCCTCCCCCAGAAAAAAAATTATTTAGCCTACGCCATTTCTGTCGAGGTCAGGTGCTGCAGGATATTGAGGGCCCTACTCTGTAGCCAACAGAAATCAGGGAATTCGCCGAATGCGATACGAGGGTCCTTCCCCCGCCCCTCACCAAATTACCAAAATGACTAATTATTACTGAAATAATAAGAAAAATACCAATACAAATTATAGTATTAACAATATCTTCCTTAATAACATTATACTTTTATATACGAATTACATACAATATTATACTAAAATCCCCATCCCACATCCCCTTCATAGTAAAAATAGAATATAAAATAGTAACAATTCTCACAATTATATCAGCAACATCCCTATTATTAATTTCTCCTATAATTTAACACCTTAAGTTAGATAAACTAATAGCCTTCAAAGCTGCAAACAATAGTAATTAGGTCAAAACCCCTTTATACTTGCAATATAATATTCTAATAAAATACTAAAACGAGACAAAGTCATCTATAAATTTACAATTTACCACTTATATTAAGCTATCAATACTGCGATGAATATTTTCAACAAACCATAAAGACATTGGAACTATATACTTTCGGAATCTGATCATCAATAATTGGTACTGCCCTAAGCCTTTTCATTCGACTAGAACTAAGTCAACCAGGAAGATTAATTGGAGACGATCAAATTTACAATGTAATCGTTACTGCTCATGCTTTTGTTATAATTTTTTTTTATAGTAATACCATTTATAATCGGAAGATTTGGAAATTGATTAATTCCATTAATACTTGGAGCACCAGATATAGCATTTCCACGACTAAATAATATAAGATTCTGATTACTTCCACCCTCATTAACCCTACTTCTATGTTCAGCAGCTGTTGAAAGAGGAGCAGGAACAGGATGAACTGTTTATCCTCCTCTTTCATCAAACATTTCCCATAGAGGGGGGTCTATAGATATAACCATTTTTCCTCTTCACCTAGCAGAGGTATCCTCAATTCTTGGGGCCTTCAACTTCATTTCAACAATCATCAACATACGCTCTAGAGGAATATCATTTGAACGAGTTCCATTTTTTGTTTGATCCGTAAAAATTACAGTAATTTTACTTTTATTATCCCTTCCAGTACTAGCAGGAGCAATTACAATAATACTAACAGACCGAAACCTGAACACAAGATTCTTCGATCCTACAGGAGGAGGAGACCCTATTTTATACCAGCACTTATTTTGATTCTTTGGACATCCAGAAGTATATATTTTAATTTTACCGGGTTTTGGAATAATCTCTCACATCGTGAGTCAACAAGCAGGAAAAAAAGAGCCATTTGGTACATTAGGAATAATTTATGCTATATCAGCAATTGGAATATTTGGTTTTGTAGTTTGAGTTCATATATTTACAGTAGGAATAGACGTTGATACCCGAGCCTACTTCACCGCTGCTACTATAGTAATTGCCATCCCTACTGGCATTAAAATTTTTAGATGATTAGCAACCTTACATGGAGCACAAATCACATTCATGGCCCCTTTAATATGAAGTCTAGGCTTTATTTTTCTGTTCACTGTTGGAGGATTGACAGGTATTATTCTAAGAAATCAATCAATTGATATTGTGCTTCATGATACTTATTACGTAGTCGCCCATTTTCATCATGTATTATCAATAGGAGCAGTATGCGCTATTATAGCAGGAATAATTAATTGATTTCCTCTTTTCCTGGGAGTATCAATAAATCATACTTGACTAAAAATTCAATTTTTCATCATATTTTTAAGTGTAAACATAACTTTCTTTCCACAACATTTCCTAGGACTAGGAGGAATACCTCCACGATACAGAGATTATCCGGACTCTTGTACAACTTGAAATATTGTATCATCAATAGGATCATTAATTTCATTCTTTGGCATTATAATAATAATTTTTATTATATGAGAAGCCCTTACAGCACAACGTCCACTAATCTTAACCTTAAATATACAAGCATCATCAGAATGACAACATAATACACCTCCAAGAGATCATACATACAATCAACTTTCATTATTAAATAACTATGGCAACATGATCATCCCTCTCATTCCAAGATAGTGCATCTCCTTTAATAGAACATTTAACATTCTTTCATGATCATACAATAGTAATTATCACATTAATTACAATTCTAGAAGGATATATAATAATTTCCCTTCTTCTACCTAATCTTCCTAATCGATTCCTGACAGAAGAACAGTCAATTGAAACAATTTGAATACTAATTCCCGCCATCACCTTAATTTTTATTGCTCTTCCATCATTACGATTGTTATATTTATTAGATGAAGTTAATATACCAAGAATAACACTAAAGACAATTGGTCATCAATGATACTGATCATATGAATATTCAGATTTCTCAAATGTAGAATTTGATGCATACATAGTACCTACACAAGAGTTAACCTTAGAACAGTTTCGATTATTAGATGTAGACAACCGAACAACTTTACCATTTAATACACAAGTACGATGCTTAATTACTGCCGCGGATGTTTTACATTCATGAACAGTTCCCTCCCTAGGAGTAAAAGCAGATGCAGTACCAGGCCGGTTAAATCAAGTATCATTTATAATTAATCGTCCAGGACTTCTATTTGGCCAATGTTCAGAAATCTGTGGGGCTAACCATAGATTCATACCTATTGTAATTGAGAGAGTTAATACAAAAACCTTCTCTAAATGAATCATAAGACAAAATTAATCAGGTGGCTGACTTAAAGCGCCGGTCTCGTAAACCGCATCATAGTTTTATACTCCATAATCCTAGTTAAAACATAACATAAGAATGTCAAACTTAAATTATCAATCGATGGATTTAATTCCACAAATAGCCCCCCTACCATGATTACTACTTATATTTTTTATTATAATATTATTAATAATTGCATTTCATGTGGTCATCGTGGCTGAGCTGTGAGAGAGCTCAGCCTGGTTGCTGGAGGTTTGCGGATCTGGTCGAACCCCTGGAAAGGGGACCTTGGCAAAGTCCCCGCCAGGACTGCCGGCCAGGGTAGCGTGAGAGGCTACCATGCTCCTTCAGCGGCTATGGGATGTATTCTGGCAAATTCTGAACAATCTTTCGGCCCCGACGATGATCGGAGGTTTCCCGGGTCGAATCCCTGGGCTGGCACCTCCCTTTACCAGATTTCTTCTTCTCTAAAAAAATCTGGTAATGTTCAAAATTGAGCCGGTTCAGCCATACAAGCATTGATTGCTTCGGCTGACATAAGGCTTGTCAAAATTTAATTATAAAAAAAAAAAAAAAAATATATTCCACACAAGTGAATTAAATACTCCCTCAATTTCAATTCAACTAACTGAAAGCAATAAGACCTGATTATGATAACAAACCTATTTTCAGTATTTGATCCAAGAAGCTCGGTATTCTCAATACAATTAAATTGAATTAGTACAACTATAGGAATTATTATAATTCCATATATATATTGATTAGCTCCAACCCGAATAATTACAATATTCAACTCAATTACAACAACATTAAATTTAGAATTTAAATTATTATCAAATACCAAAGGACTAAATTCAATTATACTACCTTTACTAGTATTATTATAATAAATAATACTATAGGATTAATTCCTTATGTCTTCAGTAGAACCTGTCACATAGCAATAACACTAACCTTAGCCCTCCCTTTATGATTATCATTTATATTATTTGGGTGAATTAACAACATAAATCACATATTTACTCACCTAGTGCCTCAGGGGACCCCTGGCCCTCTAATAATATTTATAGTATTGATCGAAACAGTAAGTAATGTTATTCGTCCAGGAACATTAGCCATTCGATTAGCAGCTAATATAATTGCGGGCCACTTATTAATGACATTATTAGGGAATCAAGGGCCCTCATTAACACTTATATTAATTTCAGGATTACTAATTACACAAATCTTATTATTAATATTGGAATCAGCTGTAGCCTTAATTCAATCATATGTATTCATTGTATTAAGAGTATTATATTCCTCTGAAGTATACTATGTCAAAAATAAACCATCCATACCATATAGTTAATCCAAGACCATGACCAATTCTTGCAGCAGTAAGCATGTTCACAACAATAACAGGAGTAGTAATATGATTTCATGTAAACTCTGCTTATCTAATAACACTAGGGAATATTGCAGTAGTAATTGTAAGAGTACAATGATGACGAGATGTTACACGAGAAAGAACCTTCCAAGGACTTCATAACATCCAAACAGTATATGGATTAAAATGAGGTATAGTATTATTTATTATTTCTGAAGTATTCTTTTTCCTCTCCTTTTTCTGAGCCTTCTTCCATAGAAGAATAGGACCATCACCAGAAATTGGATCTTATTGACCTCCTATAAGTATTACCCCATTAAATGCATTTCAAGTTCCCCTATTAAATACAGCAATCCTTCTATCTTCAGGGGTCTCAGTTACCTGAGCCCATCATGCCTTAATAGAAGGGAATTATTCACAAACAAAAACTGCTCTATTAATTACTGTAATTTTAGGAATCTATTTTACAATACTTCAAGCATTTGAATATAAAGAAGCCTCCTTCTCAATTGCCGACGCAACATTTGGGCCTACATTTTTTGTAGCAACAGAATTTCACGGACTACACGTAATCATTGGAACAACATTCTTATTAATTTGTTTATTACGACATAATAATTGACATTTTTCACCATCACACCATATAGGATTCGAAGCTGCAACATGATATTGACATTTCGTAGATGTCGTTTGATTATTCTTATTTATCTCAATCTACTGATAGGGAAGCTATATTTTTAGTATAACATAGTACACTTGACATCAGAAAAATAATACATCAGAAAAATAGTACATCAGAAAAATAATACTATTTTCCACAATAACTTTAATAATTATTTTACTACTAGCACAAACAATCATAGGCTTAGCAACAATCTTAAGAATAAGGACCAATAAAGACCGAGAAAAATCTTCTCCATTTGAATGTGGATTTAATCCATTTGATACTGCTCGAATTCCATTCTCACTACGATTCTTTCTTATTGCAGTAATCTTTTTATTCTTCGACGTAGAAATTACCTTATTACTTCCTATTCCAATAATTATAAAAACAGCATCAATCACAATAATAAGATATACACTTTTAATATTTCTAATTATCTTAACATTAGGACTATACTACGAATGAATAAATGGTGCATTAGAATGATCAAACTTGACCTATATTTAAAATAATAAAAATTACTTTGCAAGTAAAAATTGATATAAATCTATTTAATGGAAGCGAAATTATTGCACTCAGTTTCGACCTGAGCATTGGACTTCCCCAATCACAGTCATGAAATTAGACCATTCACTGTTAATGAATTCAAAAACAATCTTTTGATAAAGATAATATTATAATTGAGCCGCTAACTCAATTTAAACAAACCTGTTGTTATCTACAATTCTATAGTGAAATAATATCACAATACATTTTCAATGTATCATTGTAAATTACTAGCAATAAATAAAACACCACAACAACTTCAATGTTGCATTCTAATTAAACTAATTGATCAAAAATAAAAAATTACTAAACAAATAATAATTAATACAAAAGAAGATAAATAAATCTTAAGAGAATTATCCTGATATTTTTGGCTTAAAATACTTATATCTCTTATGCTCCTAAAACTTCCCTCTCCTCCTATTATCTCCCCCCATCCTAAATCAATACATTTAAGAACTATTGAGCCCCCCCCCCCCTCACAAAAATAGCCCCAGACGTTTGACCTCTTACACTTGGTAAAAATCATATTCTCCCTAACATAGCCCCAACCCCCCTAATAAACCCATAACTATTTCAATTAAGAATAAAACCAAAATAGACACCTAATCCTACAGTACTACCTAATCCTTAATCATGAACCAATATCTACTAACCTTACATAAATTATAAATTATTAGCAGAAAATAAATTATCTACAATGCCACAAGTTGTTATTTTATTAAACTATCTGAAATATAGTCAAGAAAATACTAAATCTCCTTTAAAAATTACTATATTTAGTAGTATATTTAGAGGAACTCAGTGTAGTACTATAACTATATATTCTCGCATCTTAATATCAGAAAACCCATAGTATAATAAAACCCTTCCATGATTTACTAAAGAAAATAAGTATAAAGAATAGGCAGCACTAAAAAATGATACTAAAGCCAACATAGCAAAAATATTTACAGATCAAGACACAAGTGAAATTATTAAACTAATTTCACCTAATAAATTTAAGCTTGGGGGGGGCAGCCATATTACAAACACATAAAAGAAACCACCATAATATTATTCTAGGAAAAATTGTAATTATTCCTTTATTTATTAATATTCTACAAGTTCCTCCACGCTCGTATAAAATATTAGCACATGCAAACAAGCCAGAAGAGCATAAGCCATGACCAATCATTAAAGTTATAACACCTTGATGGCCCCAGAAACTTATCACCATTATCCCACTTAGAGCAAGACCTATATGAACAACAGAAGAATATGCAATTAAAGACTTTAAATCAAATTGACGTAAACATAATAATCTAATAACAAACCCCCCCGAGAACTCTTAAAACTAATAAGCCCTTCCCAATAATTAACATTTTAGTAGAAAATAACTTATTACACGTAAAATACCATAGCCTCCAAGCTTCAAGAGGACGCCTGCTAATACTATAGAGCCCGAAATAGGCTCCTCTACATGTGCCTTAGGAAGTCATAAATGAACAAGAAATATCAGCATTTTATCTAAAAATGCTGAAATTATAATAATACATAGTAATCCGCTTAAAACCTCTTCACTAATATATAAATGAAAATTAGAGGTTAAAAACATCTTAGATAATAATAAAATCCCTAGTAATAGAGCAAGAGATCCAAACATAGTATAAAAAAAAAGATAAATTCCAGCCTTAAGACGCTCAGGCTGGTATCCTCAACCTGAAATTAAAAATAAAGTAGGAATTAGAGATCCCTAAAAAAATACATAAAATCATAATAAATTTCTAACAAAAAAAACTATAATAAGCATCAAAGCCAACAGACCAACTGTAATAGTAAATTCACGAGAAAACTTATTAAGATTATAAATTATAATTCTTGCAAGAATTATAAGCCCTCTAATTCAGAAAGTTAAATAGGATAATCTCCATCTTAACAAATCCATCATAACTCCTAGACTAAGATATCCATAAAACATCCCCTCAAAATAACCTTTTAAGCATATTAAAAATCCTAAAAACATAAAGCCACAAATATACCATCTTCTTTCAAAATAATAAATAGCTCCTGCAATTAATCCTACTAATCCTATAACTAAAATTAACATATTAAAACAGAAACTCCCTCAAATTTATCTCTCCCATGAGAACGTACCAAGCATACTAAAACAGCTAACCCTATTCTCCCCTCACAAGCAGCCATACCTAAAAAGACTATATAAAAAAACATTTCACCCGGACCCGCTCTCATTCATACACTTAACATCCATAATAATCCTAAAGCCATTATTTCTAATCTCATTAATATAACTAGTAAATGCTTATATTGCGAAATAAAGATCCATCCACCAAACAATAAACATATAATAGAACCTAATATGATAAGTAGTTTAATATAAAACATAAGTCTTGTAAATTTAAGAAGGTTATACCCTTAAAGAAGAATGAATCTTTCCTTAACACCCAAAGCCAAAATTTTAATTAAACTATCTTCTGAAATTAAAATGCTTCTCCCATTAACAATAATTATTATTCTAATTCTCACACAAGTTTCACATCCTGTCACGTTTGTATTTACTTTAATTTTATACACCTTAGTAGTGGCCATTATGATGTCTTCAGTCTTTTCAATGTTCTGATATGGCTATACTTTAATCTTAGTCTTCCTTGGAGGAATATTAATTTTATTTTTATATGTTGCATCAATTGCGCCTAACGAAACTTTTCCTAAAATAAATCCAACAAAATTATTTATACCTATAATTCCGTTAGTTAGTTTATTTATCTCATTCAAAACAACATTAAATACTTCCCAAATCATTACTCAAGAAGCCCCTCTAGAAGCAATTATAAAACTATATTCCCAAAACTCTTATACCACAATATTTCTCATTATATATTTATTAATGACATTATTAGTAGTTGTAAAAATCACCAACTTTAACAGTGGCCCGCTACGCACAAACTATGTTAAAACCCATCCTTACACACCACCCGTTAATTAAAATCGCCACTGGATCATTGGTGGACCTTCCTTCACCGACAAGAATCTCTTATATATGAAACTTTGGCTCTCTATTAGGCTTATGCCTAGGAGTGCAAATCATAACAGGCTTATTTCTAGCTATACACTATTCCGGAGAAGTTACAATTGCCTTCGAAACAGTATTACACATTTGTCGAGATGCAAATAGAGGATGGTTAATACGAACAATTCACGCAAACGGGTCCTCAGTATTTTTTATTTGTCTTTACTTACATGTGGGCCGAGGAATATATTTTGGATCTTACAAATTAGAGATTACTTGAACAACAGGTGTTGCCCTACTCCTTTTAGTCATAATAACAGCCTTTGTAGGGTATGTATTACCATGAGGACAAATATCCTTTTGAGGAGCAACAGTAATTACTAAGCTTCTCTCCGCAATCCCCTACGTAGGGGGAATAATCGTACAATGATTATGGGGAGGATTTGCAGTAGATAATGCCACTTTAACACGCTTTTTTGCCTTCCATTTTATTTTGCCTTTCATCGTAGCTTTTCTTGTAATCCTCTATCTATTATTCTTACACCAGACAGGCTCAAATAACCCTTTAGGCATACAAATAAATATTTTCAAAATTCCATTTCACCCATACTTCTCAACAAAGGATTCCCTAGGATTTTTAATAATTATAATATTTATTATTATGGTATCCTTATTTTTTCCTTATGACCTTGGAGAAGTAGAAAATTTCATTAAAGCAAATCCTTTAGTAACACCAGTACATATTCAACCCGAGTGATATTTCTTATTTGCTTATGCAATCTTACGTTCAATTCGTGATAAACTAGGAGGAGTTTCAATCTTGATTTTATTAACTCTTCCACTAACAATAGAACGAAAAAGATCATCAAACACAATATATTTTATCTCTAAATTAATCTTTTGACTACTAGTAAGCAACGTTTTACTATTAACATGAATTGGGGCCCGGCCAGTATAGCCTCCATATGAAGGAATCGGGCAAGTATTAACAATTACATACTTTATGATATATATTGCTCTCCCTTTAACATCTAAGATGATAGACAAAATAAATTAATTTCTTACGCCCAAATAGTGTCTTGAAAACACTATAAAGAGGTTAAATTCCTCTAGAAATTTACATTATTATTAACACACCGTAAACTAAAATAAAGTAGTTTAAGACAAAATGCAATAATCTCCTTCAAGCTAAATATATTAATTTATCATAGCGAAAACGAGGAAGAAGCCCATGAAACCAAATGAACAAAAAGGATACTAAAGCAATCCTAAATCCTAAAAAATAACCCCCTATCCCAATAAATAAAAGAACATAAATACATCACATAAATAAAATACTAGAATATTCAGCTATAAAAATCAATGCAAATCCTCCTCCTCCATACTCAACATTAAATCCAGAAACAAGCTCGGATTCCCCCTCAGCAAAATCAAAAGGAGTACGATTAGTCTCGGCAAGCATAATATTAAAATTCAAATAAAAGATAAAGGTAAAAACAAAGAAATCATTAAAAAATACTCCTGCCATTCCAACAATACATTTAAATCATAACTAAATACGCATATCACAATTATAATAATTAATATAGCTAAACAAACCTCATAAGAGATAGTTTGAGCAACAGAACGAAGAGTCCCTAACAAAGCATACTTAGAGTTAGAAAACCATCCTGAACCAGTAATTGTGTAAACACTAATAGCAATAAAAGATAAAATAAATAAACATCCTAAAGAAAAATCGCACACCCCTCAGAAGCTTGGATATACTAATCACACCCCTAAACTTAAAAATAAAGCAAAAACAGGACATAAATAATAAGGAAGAAAGTTACTTCTAAAAGGAAAAGCACCCTCTTTTGTAAATAGCTTAATAGCATCAGCAAAAGGCTGCAAAATTCCAACAGGGCCTACTTTATTAGGCTCCTTACGATTTTGAATATAGCCAAGCCCCTTCCGTTCAAATAAAGTTAAAATAGCAACACTAATAAGAACACAAATAACGAGCAAAATATAATTAACCAAACTTAATACCAATTAATGAGGAATACACCATAAATGAGACTTTACCTCATTGCACTTCAACTCTGCCATCAAACGGACTCTGACTTAAGGGTCCTCTTTAAATTCTAAATTTAACACATAGTAAATACTAAGAGTAAATATTTTATTAAAACTAATCCTTTCGTACTAAGTCCTAATAATTTTACTCATAAAGATAGAAACCGACCTGGCTCACGCCGGTCTGAACTCAGATCATGTAAGAATTTAATAGTCGAACAGACTACCCCTTTAAACAGCTGCACCTAAAAGGTATCTTAATCCAACATCGAGGTCGCAATCCTTCCCATCGATAAGAACTCTATAAAATGATTACGCTGTTATCCCCACAGTAATTTATTCTTTCAATCAAAATACTGGATCACATATCAATCTAATTATAAATATTATCAATAAGTAATAGTTCTCTTTATTTTACAATTGCCCCAAAAAAACACTTCACATATTTCATAAAACCATAAAAATAAATCACATGTTAAACTTGATGGGGTCTTCTCGTCTTTTAAGATTATTTAAGTATCTTCACCTAACATAAAAGTTCAGAAAACTCATATAAAACAGCTGTTATTACATTTTACCATTCATTCCAGACTCCAATTAAAAGACAATTGATTATGCTACCTTCGCACAGTCAAAATACTGCGGCCATTAAAATCATCATAGGGCAGGTGTTACTTCTCATCACAAAACAAAAAGCAATGTTTTTGATAAACAGATGAAAAACTAAATTGGCCAAATTCTTCATATAAATTTATAATGTAAATAATAATCTTAGATAAATCCTACTAATAAAAACATTATTAATTATAAAAAATAATATCAAATAAAAATCCGCATA
>JAHWFP010196233.1:8729-20112 GCA_023313725.1 Lithobius niger | reverse complement strand
GGGGGGGGTGTCAAAAATGTGACGTCACACTTTTACAGTTTTATACACCTTTATTATTTGTGTAAGGAAGAATTTTAATACTCTGTCTGTATTAACAATAAATGATGGGCTACGGAGTATGAAGGTGTAAAACTGCTTCTGTTTGAACCTGTCATTTGTCACTTGAAATTAATTGGATTACAAAGGAGTTCTCATTTCGAATGTTAGGTTGGGAAAGGCAAGAATTGAAGGTTTTCTCTTACCGGTTTTTCCCATCTGAAATGGTGGAAATGACAGTGACACAAGCCTCAGTACACTCCTGAACTGTAGAACGACCTAGCCAATTCTAACAACGCTTTCCGTGCGTTGACTCAGAGAAGTCACTATCTAACGTCGTAGCATTGGCTGTGGGGGCTCAATGCCTCGTAGAGGTGTACTACAGTATCGGCGGACGGATCTAGAAAGAAAAAAAAAGCCTATGCTACTGTATTGCCAATGAAATCACTGATGATTCGGCTGATTTGTACTGTTGCTGCTTTCTGTAGTTACAGCCCGAAAGAATGCCGACTGAGATGCTGCCTCTCTTTTCATTATAAAAGTTCGTGAGTGGCAGAGTTACAAGTAAAAAACGTGACAAGATTTTAGGTATTTCCTAGCAAAATTGTCATTCTCCATCCCGAGATAACCTTAGCAGTTGAAGATTAAGTTACTTCTGCTATTTCCTTTTCCTCTTGCTTTATTTGCTTCATGGCAGAAAAATAATCTGTTTTTAAGAGGTCTGTGCAGGCCCAATAAAATTACTTTTCCAAAATGTCGGGGGGGGGGTTTGAGATCGTTGTGACATACATTTTTAAGGGGGTATGAATACGTGTGAAAAAATGTGACATGGGGGAGGGGGGGGTCAAAATTGGCCCAAAATAGTGTGACATACTTTATGAACGGTCCCTATGGTTAGCCGCAGTGTTCACGGTTTACGGTTCACTCCAGCAGTAATTTTGTGTGTCATTTTAGTGTGGATGCATTCTTGAGATGTGTATAGGTGGTTGCTCTACGGTACAATTCTAAAGAAAGTCACGTTAGCCTTATGGAATTTGGTTGTGTAATTCAACAGTAATGTGCTGGTATTGTAAGTAACAGACTTTCACGTGACACTTCAATGTTAAAAGTTGCGTGAGAATTAACATTGTGCATGAAGCCCCTGCTTCCAATAGAGAAGACATTATAGGATACCGTTATAGTGATGTCATTTTATTCGTGACGAACTGATAGAGACTTTCACGAAATTGCTAATTGTCCATAAAGCAGGCAGTGGTAAAAGATGACTGTGTTGCTCTACAAAGCATAATCAAAAGCAACATCAACGACGAAAAGTATATCACTCGCATTCCAGCCTACAGTAAAACTAGTGTAGGGCATTATCCACGTTACCAACGCGTCAGTCACTGGCGCCACACAACGGACGACGCCAGCGACTCGCGATTGTCTTTAGGCCGCATGCTCAGCGTTGAAAATAACAGGGGCAGTGTGCACCTTGCAAAACCACATTTCCGGTAGGTATTCAAGCGCTCCTGTCTGGGACCATAGGCCAAGCAAGCAGAACTTTGGGGCTTGGCAGCCTGTGTTATTTATCGCTTGCCTCCATGTAAATTTGAAGGGTCACGTGCCCAACATTCAGCTTTAAATCTTGCAGTAAAAATTCGAGATCCCCGAGTCCCTGAGTTAACCTACAGTTTTCAAAACTGGCCTTAAGCTGCCAATTTACAATCATACTAATTTCATGTACACAACGAAATGCGTCAATAAACTTATTTATTTGCCGGAAGATCACGTAAATTAATAGTTTTGAACTTTTAAAAAACGGTGCTGTTTCTTGTGTCGCAGTAAATACCAATCAAAGCGTTACGTCAAAGGGGAAAAAAACGTCGAACATCTGTCTAATTTAAATCATATTTTATGACTGATTTCCCTAGTTCGTACATTTCTAAGTCACGTAGGACTATACCACGCACCATGGCTGTTTGCTGTGACGTACACATCACGTGACTGGGCTAATCCAATCACAAGGCCAAACAGCCGTTGTTCTCGTTCGTCATTGGCTAACTCATGGTGACGTCACAGCAAACATTAGCCATTGCGCATGGTTTAGTCAAACAAATGGCAAAATTTTGCGGCTTTTTTGTTAAAGCGTGTGGTTTGACCTTGGTCGAAACACTGAACCAGTGTTTTGTCCAAGATTTGATTACTAATTAGGGATGGCGTCAACGGTACACGCACATTGGGGCATATATCCCCCCCCCTCCCCTTCACTCAAAATGCCCTTTGTTTAATTCCCAATCCCCTTGTTTTCCTGCCCCTTCCCCCCCTTTGGGGAGTCAGAGGGGGGGGGGGGGGGGTTTGCACAAAAAAACCGGCCCTCCTGGGCATAACAAAACGGCCTAACAGCAAAGTACAAAAGTAGCAAGCAACTCCCCCTTCCCCTTGCTTGCTTCTTTGTACTTTGCCTCTTGGTCGTTTTTTGTCCCAAGAGTTTGGACAATAATTAATTAATTTTTTTTTTGGGCTTGTTTATAGCTGTTGCTGTTTCCAAGATAGCACAATTTAAGTATCGGGGTTCGCACGATAATTCGATAAATCGGAAAAAGTGCGATACGATAATCGGTAAAATATTTAATCGCGATATTATCGAATTATCGATTATCGTGCCGATTTAGTGGTTTCTTCGCAAGCGTTCCATTTCCCGTTGACTTCTGCTTTCAGTGTGCCGTCTCAGGGTTGGGAGGATTTACCCACACGCAAAAATGCTTCATGAACGCAAAAAAAAACCGTATTCGACCATCACGTAGTGGTCAACTTTAAAAACTTCCTGCTTGACTGCAACTGTGACTTCAGCAACAGGTAATATTTTGAGTATATAAAAAAAAAACTTTGGAAACCCACCCCCCCCTCCCGCCCCTACGAAATAAAATCGTGGTAAAATACAACCCAGACAAAAAACTCCCCGAAAAAAAATTCCCTGACATGTTGCAATGTTGAGAAAGTCCTTCGTCAGGTGAAATTCATTCCCTGTTGGTGCAAATCGAGCCAGTGCAACTAAGTAGTAGATATACAGTGGCCACAGTAACGTGACAAAATGATAACAAAAAAAAAACTAGTATAAATTAGGGATCGACCGGGTCCGGTTAATACCCGACCCGGTACCGGGTAATGCTATTTTTGACCCGGTTCGGACTCGGTAAAAATTCGACCGAGTACGAACAGGGTAATCATTATTTATACCACGGCTGTGACGGCACGCTAACTCAACGCCATGCTAAATTTCCGTTGGTTAAATCCCGTTAACCAACACCGGAAGTGTGCGTCATCGCAAAAAGTGTGGGTTATCAAGTTATCTCACACTTTTGCCGATAACCAACACTTTTGCCAATAACCCACACTTTTGACACTTCCGGATCACGCGACCGGGAACACACACCAACGACCAAATTACATCGTGAAAAGAAAAACGTAACGCAATAAAAACGCACAAAACTTAATTACTTAAAAGGAATGAAATCCCATCCCTGCAAACTCTTATACGTCTGGCCAATATCTAAGCCATTCACGCTGCGTAAACTCCTCCCCTCCCCCTCCCTCCGCAAACTAAAATGCAATGACCTTCATTCATATCGCTACCCTATTATATAGTTTTTAAACAATTCTCAAATTACAAACGCTCAAAATGAATTACATACCTTCCCAGAATGTCATTCTATCCCTGCAGCCTTTTATCGAAGTTCTATCACTCGATAGCAAAGTAAAAAAGCAAAGTAAAAAAAATCACTCGAAAGCAAAGTAAAAAAAAGCTACATATTAAACATAAAGCAACAACTGAAAACCTACGACCCGGTTTTACTACCCGGACTCGGCTCGGTGGGTATTCATAATTACTCGGACTCGGTTTTTTGTTACCCGGTCGATCCCTAGTATAAATAAATTAAATCTTACAAAGAGTTGGAGGGGGGGGGGGGGGGTCAACAGGAATAAAATTATAAAAAAAAAAAAAAGCAAACAGAAGTAAATACAGAGTTGTTTTTTTTTTTACTATACGTTTTTCATGTATGGTACACACTCACTTTTCCTTTCCAGGGAGTCGGTTCTGGGCTTAGACTTCTTCCAAGACTTCTTTCAGGACCGAACCGGCTACTGAGAGCTGTAGGTGGGAATGACCCAGGGACGCGAGGGGCATACTGGGATGTGACAGAATTTTGGACGTAATCTCATATGACGTCACATTAAAGAGGGATTGTGCCACCAAATGATGAGCTGCAGCATATTTAGCCATTCACCGCTATCTAGTTCTGTCTAGCCTTACTTTCAACAGGTGAAGGAACACACAATTAAATTTCCTTTTACACAACAAACAAGCCACGTAGCTCCTTAATTATTGAGTGTAAAGTTGGTGCGCCCACGTGCATCAAGAAGCAACCGGTCAAGTTGAGCCTAACGACATCACGGGCGCTTTTTTCTATATAACGAGAGTTTTGAAACGCAGATTTTGAACCGCTAGATTGGCTAGTGATATCGTTAACTGTGATCGCTTACTCCCTGGTACACATGGACGCACCAACTTTAGTTGAAGATCAACGATTCAGGTTCACGAGAAACATGCAGCCGCATCATTGGTCAGTGGAAAATTGCTTCGCAGTTGATAAAAAAAAAATGAAACGACCCCGGGGAAAAATTCAATATAGAGGAGAATTCAATTTTAAACTGAACAGGGAGGGAGAGGAAGGAGGGAAAATCGACGGGACGGATAAGATCAAGAATGTAGATGCTGCTGGCCACCTTGGGAAATATCCCTTTCTTTTCCCAGATTCAATCTCACGCCGAAAACTTCGACCAAACTAGAAATCTCGTACACCCAAGATTTAGATTTACCAATCTGTTGGCAAATCTTGTAAATCTGTAAACAGGCCCGGACTGGCTGTTGTGCGGGGGTGCCAATGGCACATGGGCCCTAACGTACATTCGTAAGTGGCCTTTTAAGATTCCATAGCTACAAAGTGAAATTTCTGTTCGTGATGAAATTTTTCTCGTAATTTCCTGGTTGGTCGTATAATAATAATATGGTCCCTTCACTGATCGTTTCATAGCCGTCTTTAAATGACGAGACTATAAAATCTGTAAATCTGTGTAAATCTTTATATCTTCTGCAAAATCAGTGTAAATCTTGAAAAAATCTCATGTAAATCATTAAATATTACTTAAATCTTTAGTAAATCTTTAAATCCCAGCAAATCTGCAAATCTTCATATCTGTAAATCTTTAAACCTTCTGTAAATCCGTGTAAATCTTGAAAAATGTCATGTAAATCATTAAATCTTACTTAAATCTTTAAATCCCAGCAAATCTGCAAATCTTCATATCTGTAAATCTTTAAATCTTCTGTAAATCCGTGTAAATCTTGAAAAATCTCATGTAAATCATTAAATCTTACTTAAATCTTCAGTAATTCTTTAAATCCCAGCAAATCCGTAAATCTGCGTAAATCCGTTGGAAGATTTACAAATCTCGTAGTTTTTTTTCGTTGTCGAACCCCGCGCGAACCCCTCGTCTCACGTTGAGCTGCTGCTAACAACGAGTAATGGTGGCAACCCTAGACTGATGGGAGGGGAGGGGAGGTGGGCACCGGATAAGTCAATGTTGGTTATTACATTAACACTAGTAAGGGTAGAAGAATATATAGGTAATGGCGCTCTTTCTCTCACAACAGTAAACATTTGGACGAAATAAGTACCTGCTTTCAGTGATTTACCGCCAGAGAGCGCTGTAACAGGAAGCGCAATGCGTCATGGGGATCAAAACTATTTAGCGTCACTAAAACAAATTGATCACGATCAAAATACAAAATTAATCGCTTAAAATATCTCATAATTCAAATTAGGACATTAAAATAATTTTAAGAAAGATAAGAACTGTCTGATCAAGTTTTATTTTTTTTTATTATCCAACCTTCAGTTTTAAAACTCGTTGTCTTTACGAGTGGAGCTAAGTATAACCAAGAATTTATAGGGTTTGGGAGGAGAATTTGTAACTCTAAAAAGTCCCTATTGAAACACGTTAGATCGGTCCCCATTAGTTCAGTCCGAGTTTTCAGAGGGCGCCACGTGTTCCATCTGATAACTTTTGCTCATTTTTCAGGCCAAATCTAAAGTAAACTAAATTACAACTAAGGCAGGCTAAATAATAATTAAAAGCAAGCTAGTTTCGTTTAGTTTAGTTTAATTCTAGGCTAAAAACTGAATTGAAATACCCACATAAAACACATGGCGCCCTCTATAAACTAAGACTGAACTAATACGGCTGTATCCAAGGCGTTTCAGTATGGGTCTCAGTCACAAATTCTCCTCCCCAACCCTATAAATTCTTGGTATAACGCATGGTTTTGTGTTCCGAGAACGTCCGATCAAGCTTCTTCCGTGGTTCACGTTCCATAACGAACCATATACAGTTTGAATCGAACACCGAATAAGTTCTTCAACTGAGGATGTTGCCCACGTACGAGTATTTCATCAATTTCCGCAGGTATTGTCACTGTTATCATGGTTACCATGGCACCAATGCCGCCATTTTTTATTTCAAGTTTGACCTCCTACGAGAACCTGACAAGTTCTGCCTTCTGGTGCCGTTGGTGAAAGCAGGTATTATTTTATAACATGTTTTCAGAGAAGCGTCACTGCCTACTAATATACCCTGAACCTAGTATTCATTCAGAAGTTAATACAGTTCAATGTGACGGAACCGGTGAAGGCAGCTCCACCCAGGGACCTATTACTTTATACCGGGTCGGTTCACTCAATTGAAAGCGTCTGCGCTATAGCAAAGCTATTTTCCGTGGTGAAGTGTACACGAGCGAGATTCAGTTGATAACGTTTTTGCTCCCAAACTAATCCTCGAAGCAGACGACGCATGGTTTTTCGAAACTAACAAGCAGGTTTGTTTCAACTAGCGAGTAGTTTTTAACGAAACTGATGAATAATTATCTGAAATATGTCATCGCTCAATCTTTACTGAACGTTAAAATACACATTATTAAAACAAAAACGACAAATTCTTACCAGATTACCCACGTCGAGAGTTGGTGACGTCATTACTTCCAAACCAAAACAATGGCGTGCTTTTACGATGATCGCTTGTGACGGTGCTCTCCGTCTGATAACAAACGTTGCGATTTCAGTCGCATTGTCAATTGTACTGGTAGGTTAATGCACTTTAAAACAATTTAAACAATTGGAGCCGTCCGGCTTACGTTTGATGATGTGTACTCGTTCGTTTGTTGGTTCAATTTTGCGTCGATTCATCAGCAAAATCAAAAGCCAATGAGATGCAAGAATCAGGAAAATGGCGCGAAATGGGAGCAGAGACGTCAGACGCGTTTGAAGCAGCTATCAAAATCTCGCACGGTTTCTCGGGGCAAAGCTTAAGGGCGCGTTTATGTAACAAGACCTTCTCGCTTGCCGAATGCTATTTGCTATGCAACCATTATTTATTTACGATTAATTTCCCGTTTCCGTTAAATGAATGCGGTAATAGGCAACAAATTAAATGTATTATAAATAACAACACGGATAAAGAACAAAGTGCAACAGTCATTTTAAACATTGCTACCACATTGTTGCCATTTCACGCTATTTCCAAAATTTGCTATTGTTGCTGAAAAAAAAACAGCTTCTAGCAGTGATCAAACGACGGCAGAATAAATAGCTACTCGTAGCGAGAATTCAAAATCCAACATGGCGTCCATTTCGGAGTTGTCAAATCAAAGACAAATTATCGAACACTGGCATTCAGAAATCTTGTCTATCGACTTGTACAGCAGTAAAAATTGTTTTCTAGTTGTCATAAATCGACGCTGTCATGTTGCACGCTTCGTACGTCGTGTTGCGAGGCACGAGGAGATTTGCGCCCGCGTTGTTGCCATGGTTACTACGTATAGATAACTTGAAAGCCACATTCTTGGTAAAGGCGAGAAGCAGCCAGCAGATTTAGTATTAACCAAGTGAAAGCTAGTAAGCGACAAATTTATCGTTACTTAAACGAGACCTAATAGTAAGTGGGTCCACCCTACCAAGGCCACGTATAATCCAAGTTCCCAGGATCCGCCATCCCCATCTGTACATCTCCGAACAGTCAAAAAACTTACTTTTTTCCTTTAGTATTATTTATTTATTTATTTATTTATTTTGTATTTACTTTACTCCGTTTTGTTTAATTTTCCCAGTTAGGAAGTTTATACTTATATTTTAAAAGAAAGAAAAAATCTGCGTGTTCATTATTTTGCAGCCCGAAAGAGACGGCAGTGAAGCTCAACAACGGAACAATGTTGATTGGCGATTGCGGCAAAGAGCACAACAGCAACACTCAAAAGTGCGCCGACCTTAACTGTGACGGAGACGGTCAAGGCCAATCCCCAGTCAACTTACAGGCGATTTGGGTGAAGCTCAGATCGACATCATCCTTCGAGTGGACACCCGCAGCGGAGACGCCTTCCCAATGACGTCGTCACTGACCACTTTCGACAAGGATGAACCTCTGAAACACAATGGACCCAAGGAATTTGACGCAGCCTGGGAATGCATCGACGGCAACAAGCCCGGCGTCATTTGTCGCATGTTGTCCAACTTCCAGACACCCTTCTACGACTGTCTGGGGAACAACACTGCTCGCAGTTTGATCCACACGCTATTGTATACGTTCGGAAAGTGTTAAAGACCTGTAGATTTTGACGAGTGTTGTGCTAAATAAAGTATTGCAGCAACTGAACACGTGGTTCTTGTTGTAGCAAGTTTTTTTAACCTCCAAATTAAAGGTGCGTATTCACCGAATGTCATGTTGCAGTTTGGAGGGCCGAAAAGCACGGGGGGGCGGCGCGCGCAGCCCCAAATAATTAAAAAAGTTAGCGAGACGGACCTAAACAGTAAATAAAAAACGACAGTTTCTGAATTTTGAACGAATACTCGAATAATTAATTATCTTCTTATACAAGTTCAGAGAACCGTCACCAGGCACTGTTCATCGCTGAAGGGTTTGCCTTACGAAGAACGTTTGAAAAGACTTGACCTGACAACCCTTGTTGATAAGCGTTTAAGAGGTGACCTTATCAAGACCCGTCAAATTCTGTCTGGCGAAGTGATTTTGCCTGTCGACCAGTTTTCTCAACGCTCGACAGTCATACGAACCAGAGGACACAGCATGAAGTTGACGAAACCACGAATCCGCACCATTTGTTGGACAGTCTTGTTTCACTGTGAGAGCCATTAATTCTTGGAACGCACTCCCAGAAAGTGTCGTGACAGCACCTTCAACCAGCAGTTGGAAAAGACAATATGATCTGACTCAGTGTTAAAGTGTTTTTGTTCCATGTTTTGTTGTGAACCGGTTACATAAGCTTGCTTTCTTCCGGTATTAATTTAATTTATAGTGACAAACAATGGCCTCGAGGTAATTTGTTGGTGTTGGACATCCTTCTACGATGATGATATATGTATAATAGTTAGCATTTCTAAAAATAATTCCTGAACTTGGGATGGAAACTAGATTAATAACGCAACTAGTTATGAAAAGCTAAATTAGATATGTTAGATTGAATTTATGAATGATTTGGTCAGGAAACATTTGAAAAGTTTTCAATTTAGAGGCCAGTGATTGGTTTTGGGTAACGGTAACTAGTGACGTGTACGATGTTGTCGCGGTGTATGGGAAGGGGTGCCATTTCTGTGCTTTGCCCCCGGGCGCCAAACGACAGCCCTGTTGCTGCGTCTAGCGCCATCTGCCATTATTTAGTTCTGTGTAGCACGTGATTTCAACAAGCAAAGGAACGCGCAAAGAAATATCTTTTTTCACAACAAACTAGCCACGTGCGCCTCCTCAATTAGGGCCCCCGAGCACACAGTAGCCAAGCCGCGCGGCCAGCTCGCTGCGTCCAATAAGAATGCTTACGGTATGTGTAGCAACGCGCACTTGGCCGCGAAGGCTGGACATTCGTGACATTCACTGGGATCGCGAGAGCGACGTCCAGGCGGCCACACAGCGACCATACTTGCTCGGTGTTCATTTTTCACCACGTGATCGAGAATTATCAATGAAAAACGGACGTGGCCGCGCGGCACGTCACTGTGTAGTTTGGCTGCCGCGACAACCACTGACCGCACGACCTGGCTGCTCAGTGTGCGGGAGCCCTTATTGAATGTAAAATTGGTACGTCCATGGGCACCAGGGAGCAAGCAGTCACGGTTAACGATATCACTGTCACTAGATGGCGCCTATCTAGCGGGTCAATATCTGCGTTTTAAAACGGTCGAGGTAGAAAAAAGCTCCCGTGATGTCGTTAGGCTTAATTTTACCGCTTGCGTTGTGGTGCACGTGGGCGCACCAATTTTCCACTCAATAATTAAGGATGCACGTGGCTTGTTTGTTTTGTGTAAAAAGAAATTTATTTGTGTGTTCCTTCACCTGTTGAAATAAGGATTAAGGACGGAAAAGCCAAAGGCTCAACAAGCGTTAAATAAATACAAATGCAAACCTATCTACGTTGCCTTTTGGACTTATATATGTCAGACTGACTGAGCGGGGAATCGAACCCACTAACCTTTGAAACCAAAGGCCGAGGTCCTACCGCTGAGCCACACTGACACGGCCAAAAGGAAACGCCCATAGGCAGCATTTAACACGTGCATATAGATAAACATGGTCCTTTCATTTGGCCGTGTTAGTATGACTTAGCGGTAGGACCTCGGCCTTTGGATTCTCCGCTCAGGCAGACTGACATATACGTCCAAAAGGCAACGTAAATAGGTTTGCATCAGTATTTTGTTAAAAGTAAGGGCTAGACAGAACTAGATAGCGGCGAATGGCTTTAGATGCTGCAGCTTGTCATTTGGTGACAATCCCCCTTTAAGGTATTAAAGTAATGAATTAAAGTTTAATGAATTAAAGTTTAATGAATTAAAGTTTATTGAATTAAAGTTTATTAGGCCACTAAAAGTAAATTTAGCCGTTCTCAAGACAGCTCGCATGGGCTTTTCCTTAGTGCCTGGAGCGATTTTTTTTTTATTAAATCAGTCTCCTTTTAAAAAAAAATCTAACGGCATGTCCCCGTTTTCACCGAACACTTCCTGGATCCGATGACCATATCAGCCCGAACCCCATTCACATGATCCCCCAAATCTGAGCCATTTAGACAAGATTCTCTTCAATGCTTTGGTTCGGAACCTTGGTTCAGAGGTGGCACAACCAAAAATTTGGATCTTGAGAAAGATTTTCACCGAATGGCTAAAAATGGCTGAAGCTGGCTATAATACAAAAATATTATACTTCACAACAAAATGTTCTTTTTTTTTTGCTTGTTTCGTTTAAAAAAAGCAAT
>JAHWFP010196232.1:0-16761 GCA_023313725.1 Lithobius niger | reverse complement strand
GGTACGTGAGGTTGACTACTTTAAATTTATTTACACTTTTTAGGTGTATTAACAAAAGTTAAAATATTCACACGAAAATTGTGACAAAGTCCACATTGAATATAACACTGCAATTTCATGTGGCCAATTTTTGTTAGGCTACTCAATACAAAGTACTTGTTTTACTAGCGTTTTATAATTATCTTTATTATTATTATTTGTAATTTTAAATCTGTGGTTAAAACTAATGTCGAACCAATAAAACTTACATGAGTCTTCCTGTTACGGATTTTAAAAAAATCTGAAAGTTAGAGGCCATTAGGAATATCCCGTCCTTCCCTCCTTCTGGCCAGTCCGCCACTGTGAAAACAGGACATCATTCGCTTTGCTCACTCGTTTAATAGGAAACGACACCGCAAATACGTGTAATAAAATACTGTAATATATCGCACCCGGAAAGCAGCGAGGATGGCGAAGTAATTAACAGCAAAAGTCTTATACGAGCATCGCATTCATTGTACCGTCCAGATTCAATCGTAGAAATTCGGTGTACCATCCAGATCACCGCAAAGGTAAGTGATGACTCACTTTGTGTTCAGCGCCATAAGAGAGGAGCCATCTCAAGGTACACGATAGCCTCTAACCGACTGCAATGTTGAAGAGCTGACTTTCCGAAATGCGCAGTTACACGCCGCAATTTTTCGTATGATCGGCGTTGAGCGCACACCTTTACGCTGAGGAAGCGCTGACGTCAGCCACTGATAGTGTACTATTTGACGACGGTTTTTCGCTCAGGGACCGTTTTAGAGGTTAGCGAACTAAAACCACCCTAACTAAATTAACTAGAGCATAATACCTTGTGTACTGGCGCACTGCAAGTCACCCACCCGCATACTTGAATTTTGTCGGATCAGAATTGAACAAATGTGTCTGTTTTTGAGGAGATGTCGCTGACGTAAATCGGCTACCCCCTTTTTTTGGCCACAACCGCATTAATTCGACGTTTGACACGTCGAATTAAAAAGGGAAATGCTAACCAAGACTACCTGCAATTTAAATCGTGAGTAAAAACTTAGAAGGATCACACTTAAGTAGGTTACAGGTTCTCGGTTAAAATGGTTTAGTGCTGTAACAGTAGGCTACGGCAGCAGCTCTTCTTCTCAGTCTTCACAACTACAGTATGTCTCGGTTATAACAAGATTGCTTAAAATGAAATCCCGTTTTAAACGAAAAAACTAAAAATTCCCGTTACTGGCAATATACAAATCAGTTACTGTAATCCTGCATGTAACGAACTCTGATATAACGAATTCCCGCCTAAAACGAAGATTTTTTGCATTCCCAACAGTGTATTTATAACGAATTTCAGATTCACGCATCGGGTTCGGACGAAATTCCCAGCCGAAAATAACCGATGAGAGCGCCGGCAACAGATCTGCTCGTTCCAGCATAAACCTCAAAAAGCGATCTTGTTCCGTGCTCCCCTACGTGGATTGAGCTTGTTTGAGTGCTCCACACAGTTGGGATAACCCACTTCTGTGCATGAGGGAGGGAAAGGCACGCATGAATTGCTCTTCCATTCATTGTGCGTGCATGCTCTTCCATTATACGATGTCGGAAAATCGTGCAGTGTTGACGTTTGAGTCTAAAGTGGCTATCATAAAAGCTGTATATATCTTTCTCTATCTCTACGTGGGCAACAGAAGGCTAAGGTAGTGGCAGACAAAGGAATTCCCCGTAATTCGCATATTACAATTTAAAAGATTGTCAAAAGATTGCAGATGTTCGTGCCAGAAATGTGTCGGTGACAGGACCGATTCTTGTATAAAAGAATATTTTAAAGATTTGAAAAAAAAAAAGATAAATTATTATTTTTTTTGTTTGGCCACGAAGGATTTAGGGCAAGTGAAGGATGGATCACCCGATTCAAAAAAACGACACGGAATTGTGTGTCACTCAGACGCTGGAGAAGTGTTGGGCCTATTTATGTAGGCCTAGGTCAAACTACTGTACATGATGATTTGTAACTTTATACCTTTATACAATATATTTTGCATTTTACGTTTATATTTCTGTATTTCGTCTTACAATGAACCCCCCCCCCCACTTTTTATTTAGATTCAATTATGACAAAATTTTTATTAAAACAAATTTTTTCTTTACAACTGGATATAAAGAAATCCGGATATAACGAACATTTTGGGAGGTTCCCGTTCATTTCATTATAACAGGGATTTACTGTATATGCCAAAGAGATGTTAACAGATGAGACGACCTCGGCCGAAGATTTTCATATATTGTTGCTTGGGAAAAGCCTACAGTTGACATTTTGTATCGCTTGAAGTTTACAAGACCCTAAAGCAGAAAAGTGCACCCAAGAACGACCATCTACGTTATTTATGCAAGGGTAAGAGTTACTCTTTAGTTAACACAGGAAAAGGGGATCATTAAAAGTGGAGAGGTGACGGAGCTGAGTGTCACCTCCCACATACCCCCCCCCCCTCCCCCCGTTGACGAGGGAGTGGCAGGGCATTTTTTTTGCTTGAAATAACCCAGTTACTGCGCATGTTATTGGGTTATAGAATAAAAGGCTCATGCACTTAAACTCAACTTTGAATCTAATTAATAAAAAGTTAGGTATTTTTACGTAAGTGAGTCGTACGTCGTACCAAAAAGTATGTTAAACGTTAGGTTGATACTGCACCATATAAATATGAACAGCAAGAAAGGAAATGGACGCCAAGTATAAACTTAAGTATTGAGGAAGTGGACGTTTAAAGCTCCACTACTCCTTAATACAGTGGTCGGATAGTATCTTAAATTCCGTTAGGAAGCGCTGTAAACGTTTGAGAGTAGGGGGGTAAGATAGATCCGATCCTCTGCTATATAACCCAGCCAGCCAGTCATTCTCAGTGCACGACCGTGAGATTACGCGACCCGCTGGTGGAGAGGAATCCCATACCGTGGTCGAGACCGGGCAATCGATTGGTCGGATCAATGTCCAAATCTACCTGCACTTTTTGCAGAATTTCTGACTGGGGCACATCCTCATTGGCAGCTTGTCCGCATTTCCATCCCATGGTGTCGTGTTGTCCGTCGAGTACTGTGGTAGAAGCAGTGACCATAGAATCAGCAGCGATCATAACCGTCTAAATGCGATCAGGCCGTCATCTTCTGGCTTCTTAGTACTACGAAGGGTCCAGAAGGGTACTACGGTATATGTTGACGGGTGGCGCTCACGCGTCTCTGTCATCATCCGCGCTGGTGTTATTGCTCACCCGTTAAACCGTTCATCGGACGCCCATCTTCCGTCTTCCGGCCAGGATCATCTTGGATCAGCTCCATAAACGATTTCAGAAGGAATCTTACAACCGTCAGATGATGAACCCGAGGTCAACTGTGTTCCTGTTGACACTGAGTCGTTTGTCTCCAACACCAAGACTGGCCGGTTGCACAAAAACGTCCTTCTCACCAACCAAGTCGTCCAATTTCAGTCCCAGCTGGTTTGGCGCCAAATGACATATTTACCTAGAGGTACTCTTGAATGTCCCATAGTTACTCTTTCATGTTATTGATTCCCAAATAACCAGAATTTGACAGGCAATGAGGTTTATTCTTGATTGCACTGCAGTACACAACTCGATAGCTTCACGCCAAAAGGCTGTCTCTCTCTCTTTCTCTCTCAATGAAGTTATGTGGTAGTTATTTGATCAAAATTAATAATCAACGTGAGAATGGCCTCAGCTTTCTCAGTGGTAAACGTAACAATATGTTCGTCAAGACCCAGCTTTCTGTAATTGCTTTATGCCCGTAAGCATCCAGGCATGGAAGCAATAAGGCAAGAGAAATTGCTACTTTATCCTTGCACTATTTCGACCCATGGCTGCACATTAACACTATATTAATTCTTAGAGTTTGAAAAGTGTGTATTCTTCAAATAATGGCAAACAACCTAACAATAGCAAGAGAATAAATAACAAATAGAATAGCAAATAGAATAAATAGGAAGAGAAATTGCTACCTTATCCTTGCATTATTTCGACCCATGGCTGCACAGTAACACTACATTAATTTTTAGAGTTTAAAAAGTGTGTATTCTTAAAATAATGGAAAACAACCTAACTAGAAAATATTCAAGGAAGTACAAGACAAACTTGGACGAGTTTGCCTTTTGCACAATTGAGAGATCATGACAAATATTACGTAGAAATCTTATATGTGTATTCTATTACACTTACTTGGGGTTTATAAATTTATGAAATGTGTTTGTGCAGTTCAATGAGTTTATGGCAATTAATATTTTTGGAAAGCACGTTTCTCGAAGGTGGTTCAATGTGAATATTTTTTTTCTCTAAAGCTTTTTTCTTTTGTTTGTAGGATGCCCACGATTTGTTCCTGGAACAAGAACGTGATCGCGTGTTGACACGGAAAATTTTGGTGCTGCAGAAGGCGATCCGTGGTTGGTATTACAGACGGCGGTTTCTGAGAATGAGGAGAAGTGCCAGAGTCATACAAAATACGTGGCGTGCCTATGTGTTGCGAAAACGCTTTGTGGCCATGCGTACAGGGTTCTTGCGGTTGCAAGCCCTCATTCGGTCCCGTGTACTGTCTCATCGTTTCAAGCATCTTCGTGGTCACATTGTTGGATTACAGGTAAGATGTTAATACTAAATCAAAAGCTGTAGGTGAATGCTGATGTAACGTAAATGGCGTACTTTATGTGTAAGCGATTACGTACATACAAGTACTAATTCTGCCGCAGTTTGTGTGTCATAGTAGGAATAATACAATCTTATTAAAATTGAAGTGCAGATGCAGTGGATTGTGAAGCGCAATTAGTACGATGAAACATTTATGTGGTTTAATTAGCGCGGAGAGAGGAAAATATGCGTTGCGTCTAGAGATTAAACTTGCGCTAATGGCGATTGAGACATGTCTACTGATTGATATCTTACGCGCAGCTGACCTTTACGAATTACGATTATGTGAATAAGTAAGCTGGGCCGATACCACTTTTTACCGATCCGATCCGATACCGATTTCGAAGAAAAAAATCTGCAGATACAGAGTTCCGATACCGATCATTGATACAGAGTCCATAAAAAAATTTGCTTAGATTTATATTTAACCTAAGTATGCGTTTCTACATAAAACGTCTTTTAAATTTTTTACATCGAGTAGTTCTACTGAATTCACGTTTTTTTCCACTTTGTTATCACATTAAACTTATTAGTAAGGCTAGGCAAATCAGCTTTATTACGGATATCAAATCCCCAATAACTGATCTCAGTTCCCAACTAATTAAAAACTGGAAGTAAGACTAAAAAAAAAAAAAAAAATACTTTTGAAATCATTGCATAAATAAAGCATAGGCCTAAATAAATATATAATATATTTTTTTAATATTGGTTTAAAATAATATTGCTCTATGCTAAAATCATTTAAAAACACAAAACTCCATTCAAAATTTTAACATTTTGTCTTGTAACTTGTAAATTTTTGTCTCCTAACTTGTTAGGACCATTGGAAAGTTGGCAAAAAAAACCTTCAAAATGGTGTACTCAAATGTTAAATTTGGTCGACGAGAAGTGAAAATATCTTCGATTTAGTTTATTACCGATTTATCAGGGTTATATCTGCCGATTCTGATTTCTACCGATACTGCAAATATTGGTAGAGGTAATCGGTATCGGCCCAGCCTTAGTGAATAGCTACAGATTAAGCTGGCGCTGTGCATGCAGATTACACTAATATACCAAAAGATATTTATGTACTATGTGCTAGTTATTATAAAAGGATATGTAGTAGCTTGTCAACAGTCCAAATTGTCCTTAATTTACACACGCAAATTTAACACTTCCCCACAATTTGCACTGTTCTTGTTCACAGAATTGTACGGAATCCATAGAGTTGCAGAGTCCATGAAATTCTTCAGTCTTGCACCGTTAAGTGGTTTTGTTAGAGCGTTTGCGAGCATCTTTTTGGTTGGGCAGTACATCAAACTGATGTCGTTTTTCTGGTGCTCTTTGATAAAATGACACTTCGTGTCAATATGCTTGCTGCTTCTGCTGAGTCTTTCATTCTTGACGAACTTTAGGCAAGTATGATGGTGGCCCATCCACATTGTCTCTGATACATCTCAGTGCTACTATCCAGTGCTCTCTGCTCTTGACTCGTTGCAAGGTCCACCTCATAATTCTGAAGCGTGGAGCAATAAGACAGATAATAGAGCTGCTTCAGTGAAGCTGTTTGTGCAGTTCACCCCTATTTGTAACATGAAAATTAATAAGTAAATCTATTACATCTAATCAGTCGAGTGTTTATTTAAATGTAGGATGAATCGGTCATCATCCTTACATTTTGGCACCCGAACCAAAAGGGTGAAAAAATGCAGAAAGAACTTTTTGGTGAGTAGCGTTTTGTGAGCTGATAAAAGGACGCAATGGGTCAATTGCGTGGGTGAGGGCCATACGAGAACAGAAACACTATGGAAATGACTTGGGGGTGAATACAGAACAGCTAGAAAGGCTATGTGACAATAGTGTGTGCGATTATTGAAGCCTTTAAGATTACCTTCATTTTATTTTACTGCATTTGGAATGAAGCAAAGAGACTATGTTACCCAAAAGTGGGCCCCCAAGTCCCCGCATTCCAAGCTGTCAACTGCATCCGCTGGCTGTGCGGTAATGATTAATGCTTGGTCAATGCCCACCACAAGCAAGAGAAGGCCATGACGTCATGCCGCATATCGGTACCAAACGAACACATGCGACGAGCGTTATGACGGACTGAGACACGAAGGGCATAAATAAAGAAAAAGCTACAGGACAGAGTGGCGACGTACATCTAGGCAAAGAATGTTTACTGCATGAAGTTGTGTGTTAAGATCTGCCTTGAATTACCATAACCTAGGCCAACAGGCGTAGGCGAGCTCGAGTTACTGCGTAAGAGGAAGAGGTAGTGATAGGAGGTAGCGATGCAGGTTTCACTCCTTTCGAGACAAAGATGGATTGCTCACATTTTGGAGACTTGGAGGAAGAGAGCTTTTCTAGATTTCTAATTAGGTCGGGTAGTAATGACATACGATAGTCATCAGAAACTCACATTCCTTCGTTATTAGAAAATAGCAGACGAGCATCCGAGACGATGGATGCATTCGAGCAATGGCTGATAATGGCAAGGCATTCCGCTCGCGAGCAGCAAGAAGCAACAGTGCTACACGGTGAGAATGTGATAGAAAAAAATGAGGTGACACACAACAAAAATGAAGAATTAGTTGACATGAAAGACATTTTAGTATCTCTGCGAAAAGAACTGATGGAATTGAGGCAGGAAGTGGACGAAATAAAAAAAAACAGCAAGTTGCAGAACCAGGTAAAAGTAGTCCAGAAGCGCGGATCACTACCACCTGGGGAGAGAACGATGCGCGCTAACGCTCACCAGAGGGCACCAGTGTGCAGACGAAAAAAGAGAGAATACATTCGCCCCTACTACAACCCTCATCCCTGCACTCGTTGTAGGCAGATACTATGCAGAAAACGGATGTAAAAACTGGTAAAATTTTGGAGGCGGGGCCAGTAACGAATTTGATCAATAATTTAAAGCATGAATCTTCAGAAGTCCAACAAATGCAACATAATGACACATCCAAATTTTCAGAGAGCACATGCATTTTGCCAAGCTTGTTGGTCACAACATCCCATATCCCTGACCCTGCTGTCAATCTAGTTACTGCTCTGGCCGCAATCAATTTAACTATTCCAACTTTGAATGATGGGGAGAACATTTCTGCATGGATCGATGGCATGGAAGTATATGTGTCGGAAAAACAACTAACGGGGATGAATATAGCGAATACAATGCAAAGGGCTTTGAGAGGAAAATACAGGGAATGGTTGAAAGCACAATTAACTCCAATGAAATCATGGCCGGCCGTCAAGGGAGCCCTCCTAACATCCTACTAAACTCCCATGCTGGACCCAGAACGAATGGCCCTGATAGGCAACATGCACCAACACGAGGGAGAAACACCCATCCCACAGTATTTTTCACGCACATGGTCCGCCAGTTCAACAAACTCAAAATGCCAGTTAGACCAGACCATCAGATAGCCACTTGTTGAAAATATGAAGCCTGAAGTCCGACAGCTGTTGCACTCGTCAAAAGTAAAATCCATGGAAGAACTGACGAATGCACTGATGGGTCTGTCACGTTGGACACATTTCCCCACAGAGCCAACAAGGAACTCTCCAACAACACAAAATAAAACTACCATGGTCTGGGCACCTCAACAATCACCATCCCTCATACAGATGGAGACGATGCACACAGGGAAACGAAATTACCACAAGTACAGGCGAGGATGCACAGAGTAACGCAAGGCAGTCAACCGCTCAACAACCATAGCGAAGAATGCAAAACACTGGAGACGGTCACAGAACATTTAAAGACAGCAGAGATCACTACAGGCAAGGAAGGGAAGAGAGATTAGCAGCTACCCGATTCTGTAATTGCCAAAATCTAGGGCACATGGCCAGGACCTGCGACCGTCCACCAGCGCCACTGGAATGTGCTCGGCGTTTTATGAGAATCATCCGACCCAGTGAGTGGAAACGGCATGGCCCAGGTGTAATGTGCATGAGTGTTGCAAACAAGGCTGCGAGACTCTCGTACACGATTTTGGTCATGGCACGAGTAAGTCGATGAGTAAGGGGGCCAAGATTACCAATACAGTGAAGAACGGTACGAGATGAAGACAGCAATGAGAACTCGACAACCTGTGACATTTCAAGATTAAGGATGTTAATTAGTTCACATACTTTGTAACTTCATATATATATTTTTTTCTCTTTTTTCTCTTTTTGCGGTACTTCACAGATTTTGTTGTGAGCCTGGCGTGGCAAATTGTACTGCTACGCGCACTAGGAGGTTGTGCCGCATCTGGGGGAGTATTGTGATGGTGGCCCGTCCACATTGTCACTTATACGTCTCAGTGCTAACAGCCAATGCTCTCTGCTCTTGACTCATTGCAAGGTGCACCACATAATCCTGAAGCGTGGAGCAATAAGACCGATAATACGGCTGCTGCAATGAAGCTATGTGTTCAGTTAGCCCCTATTTGTAACATCAATATTAATAAGTAAACCTATTACATCTAATCAGTCAAGTGTTTATTTAAATGTAGGATGAATCGGTCATCATCCTTACACAACTTTGATTGTCTTCCGTAATTGTAGTGGAAGTGCCTTGCTTCTTGTCTAAATCTTGAAATAACTAGCGTAGCCATAATTATTCTTGCACAGTGTCCATTAAAGCGACATACTCTGCTTCCGTTGACGAGAGAGTAACAGTTCTGTTTTCTGCTTCCCCATGTGTTTGCAGCATTGTTGAACAAGAATACGTACCCTCGGTTTGAACGATGATCGGCAGCATCTTCGGCCCAATTTGCGTCTATGTATCCTATTAGCACGTTTTCATTTTCTCCTTGTTTCCCAAGTGCGAGTCTCGAATCGCTAGTTCCCTTTAGGTACTTCCGGATTCGTTTCACTTCAGTCCAATCTTTTTTGGTTGGTAATTCGACTTTCCTACTGAGTAAACGGCTTCTGTACTTGTGATTCGATTCCATTGGTTCGGTCTTGTTCGGATTCTTTAAATAACCTTGGTCGACTGGATACTTCGATTCATGAGAGTCCTCCATTCCATACATAGCGAGTAGTCTTTTGATGAATCCACTCTCACATTTTTGAAAGAATCCTTCTTCGTTTAAGTTGATTTGAAGACCTAAGTATGTATGGATCTCTCCTAAGCGATTGAAATCAATCTTCTGATTGATTCGTTCTCCAAGGCCTTTGATTAAGGCTATTGCGGTGTCATCAACGTATAGTACGACTATCCACGTACCTTGGTGGTTCATGGTGTCCAAACATGGGTCACTCTCACCTTGCTTGAGGCCTAACTTGGTTAAAATACCGTGCATGTTCTTATACCAAGGCCTTGCCGATTGCTTGAGTCCATAGATTGTTCGTTTTAGCTTGTCCCTTTTCATATACCTTGACGGCTGTTGCACATTATGTCTTCTTTAAGTTCTCTATTTAGAGAAGCTGCGGCTGCGTAATACTGATACACTTTCATATTATGTTTGCTTGCTTAAGCCAGAAATGTTCTCATTGTCTTTTGGGTGGTGACAGGTGCGTATACGTCTGTATAGTCTTGCCCTGGAACCTGCGAAAAAGCCCGTACACTAGCCTTGCTTTGTACTTTGTGACGTTACCGCATTCATCCCTTTTTATTTTGTAGGTCCACTTTGAGCCAATGGGTTTTCTCCCTAGTAGTTCGACCCATGTTCGACCCATGTTCGACCCTAGTAGTTCGTCCCATGTATCGTTCTTTAGCAATAATGCGATTACTTCATCCATTGCGATCTTCCAGTTTTCACTATCTGGTGCGTTACACACTTCCTCATAGCTGCTGGGTTCGATTGGGTCATGAGACAGAGTGAAGTAAGCTGACTTGATCAGCCTGTTGGGTGCTTTACCCTTGTTTCTTCGTTTAGACCTCCTGGGTTCAGATGCTGCTGGATCGGTTGAATCGTCAGCTTTTCCCGTTGTCTGCTGCGGCTCGTCTGCTTCTGCGACTTCGAGTTCCACTTCTACTCTCGTGTGTCCAATGTCTCGATGAACTTCACATCCCGACTGATGGTTACTTTGTCGGTCTTGGTGTCGACGAGTGTGTAGCCTTTCGTTCCCTCGGCATAGCCAACGAAGGTCAGCTCTCTCGCTTTTGTTACCTCTAATCTTATGCTAAAAGTGTATTTTGCATAGCTTCTAAACAACAAAGGCATACACCGCCATTGTGGTGGCTTAAGAACATCTATTTATTATGGCCGCAAGAGGGCCGCCTCACAACCACTGATCTATACAGTGCGTGATCCTGGTAGCCTCCAGTATCAGAATATCGCATCCATCTTTTTCTTTGAGAGCACTTCTTTAGTGACTTGATAAAGAAAAATAAATCTTAGCTTACTTAATTTTACTTAAACTGAACACTAAAGGTAAGGATATGTTTTGAGCGAATGTCTCTTTTGCTGTTTGTTCAAAAATGTTATCCATTCACTTAAACAAAGTTTTAGCAATGTTCTATCAAACGATCTGGTGTTCTTCGCTCCCTTGGTGGATTTCTCCTCCCTTGCACTTCTCGATCATTTTGTGTCGCAGGTATCTGGCACCAAAAGTCATCATCAGAGTCTTCATCTTCACCTTCTTCTCCTCTTCGAGTGGACTTCAAGTATGGCGATACCTTTTTGAAGAGCGAGACATTTCGCACAATGGTTGTTCCTTCGCTCTCCGCTGTAATCATTGTGCCGTTCATTGCGGTTACTTTGTATGTTGTTGGCTTAAACCTTGGAGTCAACTTGTTCTTCCTGTCTTGGCGGACAAGTACTGTATCGCCGACTTGGATTCGTTTTTTTCCTTCAATTGGTTTCGCCTTGTTGTTTGTTTTCATCCGTTGTTGAGTTGCTGTTCGGGAAGTTTGCATTTGCTCGTTGACTGGTGAAACAGGATCTGTCGCTCTTGGAAGTTTTGTTTTGCTTTGTCGTCCAAAAACTACTGCAGCAGTTGAGAGACCTGTCGAAGGATGTGGGGTTGCTCTGTAGTTTTTCTGGAATGTTAAAACCTCTTTTTTCCAGTTCTGCCCTTCCACTACTGTTGTCTGCAGCACTAAACGTTCCGCTTCCCCGTTTGATGTTGGCCATCTTGGCGTGATTTTTCGATGCCTGAATCCTAAGTATCGGGCAAAAGTAGCAAATTCTGAACTCTGGAATGGTGGTCCATTGTCAGAGATTAGGACGGCTGGGATTCCAAAAGTAGAAAAAATCTTCTCCATTTTGTTGATTGTAGATTCGGCTGTAGTTGATCGGACTATCTCGACTTCTAGAAACTTGGAATAGTCGTCGATCAACACTAGCACGGTGCTTATTTTCTCCCACGGATAGTTTGGCAAATCCGATGGTTGAACTGGTTCTTCTGTTCCGCTGCCTTTAACACATTGGCACGCGAGACATTCTCTGACCATTTGTTCAACTTGTTTGTCAACTGTAGGGAACCAAATTGTTTCACGGATCAACTGTTTGGCTTTCGTAATCCCCTGGTGTCCTTCATGGGGTAGTTCCAATACTTTTCGTTGGAGTGTCTTTGGAATTACAACCCGTGACCCTCGTAGCACGTAGCTTTCATCGTCAGGAAATGTCAACTCATCTTTGATGTTGAAGTATGGTTTTTGATAGATGTCATCTAAGTCCCATTTACCTGACTTAACAGCAGCAATCACTTTTTGAAGATGATCGTCCTTGGCTGTTTCGTCTTGCGTTACAGCTGTCGGCAGCGCAGAATTTGCTAAGAAGAGGACATGTTCGTTTGCCTCTTGTCTGTACTTCTTTGGCAATTCAACTGAAGTGTGGCGCGATAGGTAATCAGCTGGGTTATCCTTCCCTGGCCGATAAACAACTTTGAAGTTGTAGACTTGCAGTCTTAACTTCCGTCGCTCGATTCTTGCCGGTGGTCTTGATCTTGTGTTTGCACCAAATATCAGTTCAAGTGGTTTGTGGTCGCTAATTATCGTGAAAGAGTTACCATGTAGGTAGATATGGTTATGCTCTCATCCCCATACAATAGCTAGGGCTTCCCGTTCTGTTTGTGAGTACCTTCGTTCTATTTCTGTCAGGGCTTTGCTGGAGTAGGCTATTACTTTCGCGTCGTCGCTGTTTTCTGATGAGTGTTGTATCAGCACCGATCCTAAACCTGTTGGACTTGCGTCGACTACTAGCTCTGTATGCTTTCTTGGATCAAAGTAGGCCATGGTTTTTGCTGAGACCAACTTCTCCTTGATTTTGTCTAGTGCCTGATCATGTTCTTGCCTCCATTCCCACGGGACATCCTTGTGGGTCAACTGCCGCAATGGAGCTGTGATTGTTGCACAGTCGGGAATGAAGAGTGAGCAGTAGGTCACCATACCCAATAAACTCCGGATTTCACTTGCTGACGTTGGCTTGGGCATTTTAGTAAGAGCTTCAACTTTCTTTGGATCAGGAGAAACACCGTCTGCTGAAAAGATAAGTCCGAAAAATTCTAGTTTTGCCTTGTGAAACACACGTTTATCTGGATTGCGAGTCAAGTTCTTTTCGTGCAAGCGTTTCAAAACAGCAAAAAGAGCTTTGTCATGAGCTTTTCTTCCTTTCCCATGCACAATGATGTCATCACTTCTGTTCTTTGTTCCGGGAATGTCTGCGATTAACTGTTTAATCACTTCCTGAAATTCTTCCAGTGCTGACGAGATCCCAAAGAAAAGTTTCTTATATCGCCATAGACCGGTATGCGTTGAAAATTTCTCTTGAATCTTCTGACAATTTCAGCTGATGAAATGCCTTATGAAGGTCTAGTTTTGAAAAGCAGGTGGACCCATTTAAGTCATAAATTAGGTCGTCTAACGTTGGCATGACATGTCGTTGCCTCAAAAATGCCTTGTTTGGGGCCGTCATGTCTACACAAATGCGAATTGATTCTCCGTCTGGCTTCGGAGCAATTACGATTGGTGACACCCAAGTGTTGGTCCTGACACCTTTTCAATGATGTCTTGTTGTTCCAACCTCTTTAATTCTAAATCCACTTTTTCTCGCAAATGGAATGGCACTCGTCTGTGTGGTAATGCAACTGGTGTTACGTTCTCGTCAAAATGCAACTTCACTTCATAATTTTTAAAACATCCAATTCCTTGGAAAACCTCCGGGAATCTCTCTTTAACCTCATCTATGGTTAGTTCATGTTCTGTGATGATTTGCACTATTTGTATTAGGCGTAGCTCAACTGCTGTTTTGTACCAATCAATGGCTGTTTGTTTGTTTTTGTCACCTGAAATTCTACTGGCAGTGTTTTACCTTTGGTTGACACAGTTGCTGTAAATTTTCCCCACAATGGAATTGGTTCTTTTCCACTGCCATAAGGATGAATTCGTGTTGTGGAAGGAGTCAGTTTAATGTTTCCCAACTTCTCTAAATGAGCCAGCGTAAGCAAATTTACTGTCGCCCCAGTAAACACCATTTATGAGCAGTTTTACTAGTGGTTGTTTCTGATCATGGATTGAATGACTCATTTCCCACAAAGTTTTATTCTGTTTGGAATCTGTTCCCCCTAAATAGTGACCTCTTTTTGATTTATTGTCAATATTTGTCACTGCAATGACATAGTCATCATCCCTGCTTGAGGAAGAAATTAGGCTGTCTTCCACATTAACTGCCTTAGCTCTTGGTTTTACAGTTTGGTTCAATGTATTCTTAGCTGTGAAACATTGTGCTGCAAAATGGTTGCTCTTTTTGCAGGCATTACACATTTTTCCCCAAGCAGAGCATGTTTCTTTACCACCAGGATGAGGGTAACTCTTGCCACACACTCTGCACAAGTTTTTACTTGTTTTAGGCTTACCAGTGTGATTTTCATTTTGTTTTATTTTTGGTTTTGCCCCAAAATGACGTTGGTTTGCTGCTTTTACCTCTTCCTCTAATTTTAATTGCTCTAAATGCATGGTAGGCTCTTCAATTTCTTTTGCTTGAAGACTCACTAGTTCTAACGATCGTCCAAGTTTTAACACGTCTGTTAAAGTCAATGCAGGATTTGCCATTACCTTACGACTTAATCGCTTCGATGCACAACCGTGAATAATTTGCGATTTAATTTCGCCATCCACATTTGCAAATTCACAGTTCTTGGCTTGCTGACGCAATCGCGAACTATAACAATCTAGTGTTTCTGCTGGTGCTTGTTTCATTCTACGAAATACGCTCAGTTCGTACTCTATTTTTCTGCGGCGAAAAATGTTCGGTTAGTTTTGTTTTGGCTGTTACGTAATCTGCATTCCTTTCCGCATCTGGCAATGTTTCAAAAATTTCTTGCTCTGATTCCCCAGCATTGTAGAGCAATAATGCATGTTTTCTTTCGTTGTTTGTGATGCTGAATGCAGTTAAATAATTTTCGAACCTTGATATCCACTTCTCCCAACGAGTTCCGATCGACGATTGTTCGCTTCCAATCTTGAAAGCAGGAAAACGTGGTAGTGCCATCTTTGTTAGGCATGGTCACTTCTTGATTTAGATATTTCTGATCTAAATACCTGTGCCGTCTAAATCCTTGTTTATTTTGGATCTTGAGGTATTCGTGTGTTGGTTCAAACACTACTCGTCGCCAGTGTTACATCTAATCTTATGCTAAAAGTCTATTTTGCATAGCTTCTAAACAACAAAGGCATACACCGCCATTGTGGTGGCTCAAGAACATCAATATTTATTAAGGCTGTACAGATGCAGATACCGGATCGGTAAATCTGCAGATATTCAATGTATCAGATTCAGATCGGAATCGGTATTTCTTAGAGATTCCTTTGCAGATACCACACTTCACCCTTGATGATGTAGAGTTTCATGTTTTCTGCCTGTTGTCTGCCACAGTTCTGGAAATTGACGTGCAACACAAAGTCTCATTCTGAATGAAATCATTATCTGCATCGAGAACTTGTGTTCCCCGCCTTCAGACGGTCACGATTCCAAAAATAACAGTGCAACACGAAGTCTCGTCTTGAATTAAATCAGTATCAGTATCGGTTTAACAGATATCGTGCGGTATCGGATCGGTAGAAGTGGTATCGGTACAGCCTTAATATTTATTATGGCTGCAAGAGGGCCGCCTCACAACCACTGATCTATATAGTGCGTGATCCTGGTAGCCTCTAGTATCAGAATATCACAGCTTTGTTGTTGAGTTTCCTTCTTTGAGCGTCCGGCACATGTGCTTAAGCTTTGCATCCAAAGATTTGTAGGTGTCCTATTCCTGGTGTTTTGTTATGCCACAACTTGAATGGTACCTCGTCCACTGCGGTGGTTGGTAGCCTATTTTGCAAGTAGTTTGCCGTATTGACTGCTTCTCCCCAATATTGGTTGGGTAACTTGGCGTCGATCAACATACACCTAGCCATTTCCATCAATGTCCTGTTTTTGCATTCGGTGACTCCATTTTGTTCGGTGTGTGTGGTGCTGTGTACTCGCCTTGAATGCCTTGTTGCTTCAAATAGTCCTTGAAGTCCTGGCAGCGATACTCGCCACCTCGGTCGCTTCTGACGATTTTGGTTTTTTTCGGAACTTAGTTTGACACATTTGCACATACTCTCTAAATCGTTGTGAACAGTCAGATTTATTCTTGAGTAAGTATACCTGTGTAGTCATCAATTGCGGTCGACACATATTTATTCTTGCTTGGCATGGGGGTTTGCGTGGGTCCACATAGGTCTGTGTGTACCAAATGCATCACTCTTCTTGATTTTGAGCTTTTACTTCGAGGAAACGGTAGTGTCGCCATTTTGTAACGTGGAATGCTTAAAATAACAAAAATAATATAAAAAGGAAAATTAAAAAAAACCGGGGTTTATTTGAAATAGGGTAGTTTAGTGTAATTAATTATAGTTGCGGTACAACATAGTTACGGTACGAAATATTAGTTGCGGTTCCTGTACCACTCTGCACAGGGAGAGGTGTTACCTAGTATTTTTTTTTTGTTAAATGAAACTCAGGACAACAGAATAAAAGGAATGCAGATTTATACAATTGTAAATAAATATACACATAAGTCGGACACTTTCAATATACAATTCGTTACCATTGCCTAGAGCTGTAAATATCTATCTCCTTTCTGGTAGGAAAATAGACTATTATTTACACTTTAATTCCTTTCTCTTCGTCCCTTA
>JAHWFP010196231.1:28195-46881 GCA_023313725.1 Lithobius niger | reverse complement strand
AACCTTCGAACTATTAGTTGGTACGATTAACTTGGCAAATGCTTTGTTCTGTTGATATCGCTCCTTTGAAGGGCCGAACCATTCGGAACCTGGCGGTCTCTCTTACCAGTTTTGGTTTTTGATATGATTTCAAATATGCCTGAATGAAATTTAGGCGCTGTCACTGATAGGTATTTCTTTTAAAAAGTTTATTCATGGAAATTCAAGAATCTGGAATGGAAACTTAACCATTTAATTTAAGCCTTTATTCAGTGCTCGGAGTTGTACAGAATAGTGGATGATGGGGTAATTTTAAATCACGTGTTAGTAAGTGGAGTGCCTTTTACTAAGTCATAAGTTGTTGGGGCGGGGGGAATGCAAGCAAAGTAAGCAAGGAAAAATGTTAAACGGCAGTTCTTAAAGTTTTTCATTTGCCTTAACCAATTTTATTGCTGGACCATATTTTGAATTACTAGAATATGTTTTTCTGTAGGGGGTGGGGGATGTGGGGAAGAGGACCTGGAAAGTGGAAACACTCTCCTGGTTTGACAGTTGATTTGAAACTAAGTGTATCCCTTTGTTTTGGATTTGTTTTATATTTTCCAGCTTTCATGTTTTCATGTAAGTATGATACTAAAATAAATACATCCAAAAAATTTGTGTATACTTGTATATACGTGTATACTTGTTTATAGTTGGTAAACAAAAGTACTCTTACTTGGTATCAGAACAGTTTTCACTCATTCGTAATGAAGGATTTTAATCAGTTTAAGAAGATTGTTGTTACAATTCTGATAAATGGTATCATCCATCCTTTGTTGATTTTTCATTTTTACAGCCGACAAAAATATCAGTTACCTGTTTTTTATAGCGTTTCCCTCCTTTTGAACTTTAATTCCCCTAGAAACTTGCATGCGCAGGATTGGGCTGGCTATATACACTCGGCGCAGCCGTCCGATGGCATAATTTCTCGTAGGGTGCTCACGACGACGTGACCGCCCTGAGCTCTTCCCACTCCATCCTCTTCTTCTCCCTCGCCATTACCGTCTCCACTTCGAGATCCCTCGTCCACAGCCTGTGATTATCACATCCTGGATGACGATCCGCCACCATCAGCCTGGTCATCATCGCATAGGACGCATCCTACTCATCCTTGATCTTAGGATGACTTCCGCTAGGATGCTCTCTACTACCAAGGATCTCCCGGATGAAGCTTCGCTCCCGGCCACCTCTATTCCGACTTTAGGAGCAGCTGGACGAAGGACCGATCCGTCCTCTCCTCGGACAAGGATACATCCGCCTCCACAAGTGCTACACCGCCGATCAGGAGGCTCTCCTATCCAGCGATCCTCGACGATCCGACAGCCGCTCAATCCACCATCCGTTATCTTCCTGGCACTGCTGTCCTCCTTTTCATCTGAGGCGGCTAGAGGTGCTTTTCGCAGGGACCAGCCCGATAAGGAACGCATCCCCTACATTTCACAAGCACTCTATCCAGTCGACCGTCCATCCTACCCGGTGGTCGTGCAATACGACAATGTACGCATTCCCTTCCGTTCCCATCCTTGCCTTCACTAGCTACCACTGTTCCTCTCGACTCCTCAGACAAACTCTCACCCGTTTTCCATCCCCCGTACTCTGTTCGTTTGCCCGCTCCATTCCCAACATTTCTTCGGCTATTTTACGAGCCCAGCCACTTCACCTACACGATGTCCCTCTCAAGGTCCCATTCATGATGCGTTGGAACACGGTCCTGCTCTTCCTCCTTCGCCTGTCTTCATTGACCTGCTTTGTGATGAATCACCATCCTCACCAAACTTCGACGTCCATTACACTGTCTTAGGACGGCAGTCTCCGGATTTTTTATCCTTCACAAAGTCCCGGGAATTGTTGCTCTGCCATCAACATCAACAGGACGCCTAGGGAAAGCGTCCTCGACTCATCCTGTACCGTCACCCACACTCATTCCCGCAGTATCTCCTGCACATCCGTCATCACACCTCCCTGCAGTCGGCATCCCTCGGACGAACGCTGTGCCAACATACCGTAATCTCTCGATTCACCTGCGGACGCGCAGTTGGCTCCGTTCCTGATTTTTGTTTAAAAAAAAAAAAAGAGAAAAATGATACAAAGAAACGACAACAAAAACGAAACATCTACGTAAACCAGTCCGCATAAAGGCCAGGACACGACATTCAGTCAGCTTAGGGTCCTTTCCCACTACATCACATCCTTGTCCTCATCCTTTTACGACACCGCACTATAGGCTTCTTTCAACACGCTCCATACCTATGTCACTATCCTCCTCGTCCGACCTTCTCGAACAACTGACCCTACAGAGTCTCGTTTTCTTTGGATCAAACCTGGTCTTTCGCCCGTCTTCATGGCCATTCCGTTCCTCTGTCAGCATAGACTCCAGCATCCTTACACGACTGCAATAAATCTCCATGAGAAATACACTTCCATCTCTTGTAGATTTAGTCCTTTGTTCCTTATTGGGATCTATCCTCTACTCTTCTCCGTCCCGGGGCACCCACGATTGGACAGGTCTATGTCCTTATCCCCCTCTTTGCCAACTCATGGCTTGATACCTCTCCATTCCCCTGTATTTTACGACTGTTCACACGTCGTACGATGCAAAAAAAAAGGGGGGGGGGGGGAAGGACGCAGTTGTACCACGTCCCCTGTGTCACCTCCGTATCTCTCCTGCCTACACTCCGATCCTACCTACAGTACTGCAACCGCTGATAGTGTGGTGATGCCACGTTCCACCACCAGGCGCCACTACAGTCACTCACCTAGCGGTGCAAAACGCTGAGCACCTAACGGTTTTTTCTGTGTTCTGTTCGTCGTTTATCATGTCCGACTCCTCCTCGTCTGAAGATCCCGTACCCAATACCAAAGTAACACCGGACACTGAAGCAACGGTAACAAAAGAAGGAAATGTGCCTTCACCCAAGGCATGCAATTGTCTGGGTTTCTCCGAAAACTCCACTACGTTCTATTTCGATCCTCATCCATGTTGTCAGCGACACAGTGTGACGGACAGGAACGTAACTGCCGTATCTGCATCTCCATTTCGCCAACCGATGTACAATCATTCGACGGAAGCAACATCAATTGAGACAACGGATGCAACTTGCAGCCAAGAAGCGAGAAGAGTTACGAGCCCTTAAACAATCCCAAATACAAGCTCCGAGTCTAACCGCTCCTTCACTACCAAAGAAAGCCACCGAGCGTTCTGCGTCAGGTCCGCTACCCACCATTCATCCTCTCAAACGACCTGCCCTTCCCGAGACTGAAGCAATTCCTGCAGTAACGGGAACATCAGGGATCTAAACATCGGTAAAAATCAAGGTTGCTCGTCAACGTCTCGTCCGTACTAAGACGCCATCCTCAACATCAACCAACACTCTAAAACTGTCTCTACCGCTTTCCAAGGTAGCACGTCCTTCAGCATCCCTATCGTCCCCAGCTCGTGTTTTGTCTGCATCTCCTCCGAAGAATTTTCAAACATTCTCTCCAGCGGACGTGCCATCCCCCTCTAAACCTACTCCGTTCCCTACCGCGCCAGTGCTTCGAACAGCAATCACTAGGGGTTTGCATCTTTCGGCCAAGGAACAAAAGCATCTAGACTTCAACCTAAAATTTCTCCTTGAATACCTGGATGGGTTTGTCACGGAATTCAACACTCTTCGCTCCGCTCAATCTAATACTGCATCTTTACAAGAGGTGGCAGCATCTGCTGAGGCCCTCCAATCCGAAAACTCTCCTCCGTGCTGCGAATGGGATCTATCCGTACGAACTCGAGCTAATAAACCAACGTTACCGTTCCGTTCGCATAAATTACGCTCTGCTCCGCATACGTAACGCCCGAGTTTCGCCAATTCCTGCCTCCCCACCTTAGAGGGCGTACTATTGCGCCCATTCCCGTACTCGTCGCCTTTGGCTTGCTACATCGTCAATTAAGACCCGTTCGCTGCTGCATCCTCGTCCTGCGGATACACCCTCTTCACCTAACTTAGCCACACTTCATCAAGAAGCTCCCTCGCCATTACCGTCTCCACTTCGAAATCCCTTGTCCACAGCCTGTGATTATCACATCCTGGATGACGATCCGCCACCATCAGCCTCCGCCTCTCCTGTTGCACTCTAGAAGGAAGCATTTTCCACAAACTAATTTCAGAAAATCTCATCTTATTCAGTGTGGCAATACGATAATGCTCCAAGTTTTATCCCTGTCTTCCACGGTATCACTGGAACTTCATCACATTCCACGGACGTGATGCCATGCTACCCGTGTCGTGGCAAGGCTTCAGGTGTAGCTTTAGGATTTCGTGTCCTCCCCTAAACATCAAATTTTTTCTTCGATCTCCTGCTCATTCAAGACTTTCTCGGCGAGGGTTCCACTTCATCCGCCTCCCATGAGGGGACGGTACGATCGCGATCCTCGCCTCCCTGTTCACAATCTTATCTTCACAAATCAACTTGATCAGTCTACACTTCTCTTCACAGTACCTGGCTTCCACCGTCCGACATGTCTTCTTCCTCAGGAAAATCAGTTGCAATCTATTCTATTACTTCACTAACCAGCTGTCTGCATCATGATCCAACAGCGAAACTGTGCTCTACCTTCTGTGTTTACCACGATCCACCTCATGGACACCATCCGCTTCTCGCATCCGCCGCAGTCCACCTCATCGTTAGTTCACCTTTCTCAATCACCCATCGGACGCTATCCACTCTTCACATCCACTAATCCACAGGAACATTCATCATCTACCTGCTCGATTCACATGCCATCATCCTACGGACAGCATCCAATCCTCAGTTTTTCCAGTACCATTTGCTACACCATTCGCCTGTCCTTTTCACACATGAGCACCATCTTCCCAGCAAGGTAGGCGATTTCGGTATTTTTTTCTGATTGCCTATCTTGTACCCCACGGTGTTAAGACCCTTGCGTGTGGTTCCGCACTGCCTGACCTCATTTAGGATGTTACCGTTTCCGAAACAGCGGATCGCTCCTCAGCCTGGAAATAGTTTCGGCTGTTAGTGAAAGGGGTCCAGGACTATGGGATGTCTTCGCCAGGGATTAGTTCCCGGGGATGCCGACTTGTATGTGAGGGGAAAGCGAACCTACCCCCCCCCCTGAGGTGACAAAGTCCGCTATAAAAAACAGGTAATTTATATTTTTGTCGGCTATAAAAAGACTAAAATTGCAGGCCCTGAACCTGCTTAATTTTAGTTTTTATTGCTTAACCGAAAATATACATTACCTTAAGTCCCACCCAGTCCTCCCCTCCATAGTCTAGGTTCTGGGTGAGGAGAAATAATTCCATCGGACGTCTGCGCCGAGTATATATAGCCAGCCCAATTCTGCGTATGCGCAGTAATACAAGCCCGGCTGGGAAGCCAACTTTCAAGTTTCTAGGGGAATTAAAGTTCAAAAGGAGGGAAACGCTGTAAAAAACAGGTAATGTATATTTTCGGTTAGGCAATAAGAGCTAAAATTAAGCAGGTGCAGGGCCTGAAATTTTAGTCTTTTTGTACAATAAATTTCTTTCTATATGCCGACGAAAATGTATATTACCTGCCTTTAATGCATTTCCCTCCTTTTGAATGTTCAAGCCCTAGCGAAACTTGTTGGCTTCCCTGCCAGTCTCGTAGCTCTACCTTCTGGGCATGCCCGGGTGCAGGCTCCCTACAAAGCATTCGTTCCGGATTGTGCTTCATCTTTCTTCGTCCTCTCCAAAGAGTCACTTCTATGCAATCCGAGGTCATCTAGGTCAAGCACAAGATTCGCTGGCTCTCACCGTTGCCGCCAACACCACCCTGGCATACGCAGTATTGTGCCAAATCAAGAACATGTCGGTCCCCATATGGCCAAAGCATGTCAGCATCCCGGACCAGTCGCGCGGTTCCCACTGGCTCCAAGGTGCCGCGGGTCACCGTCAGTTCATCATATCACGAGTCTGGTTTCCTGGAATCCCCTGTACCACCTAGCATCAGCTTACACAGTCCACTACCACCGCCTTCAACAGAACAGGCGCCAACAAAACTTCCTGCACACAACCTGTTCATCCGAACGTCGATCGCATCATCCGTTTTTAGGTCGGCAGCATCCTCTTCGCCCGATTTTCAAGACCTCAGTGCATACAGTGTATGGCAATTTGATGATACGTCCAATTTCATTCCGATTTTCTTAGGGATCACCCACTGCTCTGACGTGTGACCAGACAATTACCCTGCACTGCATGTCATGAATTGGCTAAAGGAGTCGCCCTAGGATTTTGGGCCCGTTCCATCATCAATTCTATTCATCTGTTTCAAATATACACCTTCTTTGGGTTGAGGAGCCGTTCCCACACTGCTGTTAGCTGCCTTATGTTTTCTAAAGATATCCAATCTCAACCCTGATTGTCGTTAGGAGACTCAACTTCGAATTTACAATAGAATGTAAGTCTGCTCCAGTCATCACTTAAAATATTCTTTCAGCCACAAATTTGGGACGCCCGGCGGCCATCTACGCTACAACACCAATAACTTTGACCAATTAATGGCACTGAGGTCCCGACTCCTCAGGACTTCCTATCTGGTCCCCAATACATCATATGTCAAGTGTTGCTTTCTTCTTTTTTTCTGCAAATTTTAACTTTGTTTATATCTGGATAGGAACCAGCTTTTCTTACCTATTTGCGAATCACCATTCCTATACATCCATCTAATGTTTCAACAGTCGATCCACCAGCAATTATGACTCCGATGCGACCAGTAGGACACCTTGCGCTTAGGTGCCCAGACTGGTCCCACAGACGAAAAGCCTCACGAATGCTGTCCTCCCATTAACGGTTGGCTTTCACCGATCCTACGATCCTTAAAGACTTCACATCATGGACATCCCCAGTGCTTCCTACGTCACTTACGGTAATGTGTGCTATCCTATTCCTTAGCGTTATTATCCATCGTCCAGAATACGTAGAGCGTCCATTAGTTTCCAGCATATAACGAAGAATGAAGATATAACACCAAGACAGTAATGACGCAAGTCTGCCAAAGAATGGTCGCCACCAGGGCCATTCAGTGCCTACCTCAAAGCGCCTGAGCAGAATTTGACTTGTTCGTCGTTATGTCTTGGGCGCGACGGTTGGCTGCTGACGACAAGGGTCCCAACACCACAGCATGAAGTTTGCAGACGTCCACCACCCTCCGTCTGTCTGGGATCATCAGTAGCACCTAGCCAGTGCCCGTCGCCTGGGTATCCAGGCGCATCTCATCAAACAGATAGACTAATAGATGGCTTACGGTTCACAGGGTCAGTTGATTCTGAGACAGCCAGCTCGTAGCGTGGGTATCCATTACCATGGGCCCATCACTATAAGCAACGAGGGCTGTTTAATGCATAAAAAGCAGGTAATTTATATTTTCGTTGGCATATAGAAACATCAAAATACCAGGTCTACCTGGTTGATTTTTGTTTCTATTGCCTAAACGAAAACATAGGGAGCCTGCGCATGCGCAGAAGGTATAGGTACGAGACTGGCAGGGAAGCCAACAAGTTTCGCTAGGAATTGAGCATTCAAAAGGAGGGAAATGCATAAAAGGCAGGTAATGTATCTTTTCGTTTAGGCAATAGAAACAAAATTTAACCACGTGGCCCTGGTATTTTTATGTTTTTACAAAAGAAATGGAACTGCACATCCATCGATGGCCAAGCCTACACCACAAATGAACTGTTTGCTGTTTTTAATCTGCACGACGTGCACGCTACGTTTTACCGGCTTTTATATTATTAAAAGTTTCCCTTTTTCATTATTGAAATAAAAATCTTCCTGCCTCTTGGTCGTTTTAGGTAATAAAAAATAAAAATAAAATCCTCATCTGTTATGTCTTTGACAAATATTTTTGCTCGAGAAAATTTTTGTAAACTTCGCATGGCCTAAGAGGTCCTTTTTGTTTTGATTTTTAGTTGGTGACTGAAAATTATTGATTAGGAGCCAGCTTGGTGCCTAATTTTTTTAAGATTTCTTGAGCCCTGTTAACGTGCCTTTCGAAAACACAACTGGCACTTCCCCGCTTCACGCTGGTCAGCATTCGCCCTCTTCCAGCCTAAGCCTCACGGTGATTAAAAAGACCTTCGTTCCGCAAAGACCATCTATCACAAACTGAAGGATGAAAGAAAATGTCTACTCACTCTCGCATCTCAGCAAAACTCTGCGAAGGAGCCCTTGGATCACATCATGAAGTTGTTGAGGACTCGTTCAACCATTTGATGAACATCCTCATGGGAGACGTGGTGGCCTACGCGAGATGAATGCGAAGCGAAGGAGCCCTTGGACTATAAAATTATATTTAAACTAAACATGAAAACGTTTAGTTTTTAGTAAGAGAACCCCTGACGTTATGGGGGTGGGGAACCAGAAATGCCGATGGCGTCACCACCCATAAATTTCTCTAAGCTAGAAGTTAGTTAAGTTTTAAACTATGAATTTAGAAGTATGGGGTCCTAAATTAAACTTTCAAAAGCTAAACTAATACACATACAAACCACTACCATTGTAGCGGCGGACGCTACGACAGCAGAAGTGCTTGTAACGCCCCCGGCATCCTTGGTTGATGAGTACTTCTTTGCATCAGGTTACGTGGTTATTTCGACTTTTTACGATAATAAACACAGCATGGGCTACAGTCCCGGCATGGGGGATGGAGCGTCGGTGTCCTATTCTAGGCCTAACCTTAATGCTTCCGGTAATACACTGCCACCAACCGTGGATTATTTAACTGTTTAAATGAAGTATAAAAGCTAAAAGGGCTACATAATAGTTTACACTTAAAAACAATTAATCTTACTAGGAAACGAACCTGAGGTTTAAAAACTCTTGGTTTTTATTTTAAAACATCAGAATGAAAAAATAAACAGTTTTACATTTAAGTTCACTAGTTCAGCTTTGGCAAGTTTGCAAAAACAAATAATTCAAGAATTTACATTAGAAATTCACTTTGATACAAGAACAACGAAGTTGTTTCTTAAACACTTGATTTAGACAAGAAAAAGCATTTTTATCTTGGGTTCCTATCCAGGAATACCCAGTAAGCTGAACCGTGTCCGCTAAGTTGCAACTATATTTGACAACTGTAGTTTTCAAGTCGTGCCACAGTTATTTTTCCTCGCGAGGATCGAACCGTCCCTTTGTTTACATTTGAAAAATGAACAAAGAATGAAACTGGCTTTTTAGAAAGAGATGCCTACTCTAACATTATGGTGGTAAAGACCAGCAATGCCGATAAGGCTTACCAACCATAAAGACTCCAAGCTAGAGGTTAATTTAATTTAGACTATGAATTTAGAATTGGGGGGTCCTAAAGATAAACTTCTAAAGTTAAACTAGTTACTTACAACCACTACCATTTTGCCCGGCATGGCAATCCCGGACGTGACATCTCCACTCCCAACCGGCGTGACCCTTCTAGCTTGACAGATCTGTGAGCTGTGCTAACGATTGAGTTCTGGGGCTGGGGTTTTATACACATAACCGAAAGTTGGCGCGGACGCCAAGGATAGCTGCGGGGGTCTGATTGGCCGAGGGCCAGGAGAACAATGGAAAGTGGGAAGAGAAGTCGGTATGGCAAAGGATTTTGGTGCAGAGCCGTTTGAAGGAGTAGGGAATGGTTCGAGATCGACCAAATAGAGTTTTCAACTCTTGAACTTTGGGAAATGGTCTTTGCATTGGGAAATTGATTGTTGATTGAATATTTACAAATGCGCATCGTGAATTGGCTCAGGTTAAAGCTTAGTACTTTGGTTTGGGTAATACATAAAGTATTACTATTAAATTTTACAAGCTTTAACTCAAAACTGTAGTGTTACACACCACAACTAGGTTGGGGATGAGGGGGGGGGGACCTGAGGATTCGAAGTTTTCAAGCACAGTTTTGACTTTCGGATTGTATGGAAACAGATCTTTTATAAATATCTTTTGGTTTTTAATAGCAGAGCAAGCTAGTAGTAACATTCGGATGGGTCAGTCGAGTTTTGTAGAGATTTAAAGCAAAACATATACAGGGTGTAACAAAAGGTTGTGTCTATCTTGGGTGACTAATTCCTTGCATCAAACTAAGAACATAATTCCTATAAACATTTGGCCAAAAACGTTTTATTCTTTAGTTATCGCATGAATTAATAACCCAAATTCCAACTTCTTTCCCCCCACCTACCCACTCCCACTAACTGGCGATTGCAAACACAAAGCAGAATAGGAAGGTAGTTAACGAAGATAGTGAAAAAACTGTTAAACAGTCAAAGTCAGACTAACGGAAAAATATCTCTTACCCAAACATTTGTTCTAGAGGGGGAGCAACCATTGTTTGAAATTGTCGTTAGTCGGTGTTAACGTAGGCCGGTTAATACCATAGTGGTTTTAATCCCGTACACGGCACAAACTATTACGGAGCCTAGCTAAAGTCCCTAGGGGGGGCCGTAACATTTTTCCTAACTGGCAGTATTCTCCTTCCTCTCGACGATCCTGGTAGAACTGCCACCACTCATTCGCGAATGAGACCTAACCTTAACTCTGTTATGATTTAAAACGTGCTTAATTTATTCATTCAAAAGTCAGAATAAAAGAAGTCGATTTCAAACATATGCACATTTATTTATGGCAGATATCACAACAAGTTACAGGTTAACTATTTAACGTTGAAGGTAAACAACTTTCGGTTGGGTGCACAACTTACGGCTGGAACCAGTTAAAAATAGTTTAACTCAATTTTCATTCATTTTGCGATGAAACAAGTTAAGTTATGATTTTGAACAAAATCAAAAAAATATATTAATTCTTCTTCCCTTTACGATTTTGGGTCGGGAAGAAAATTAATAAATTTTCAAGGTTTTTAGGAACCCGTGGACCTCACACTAGCTTGTCCTCATTCATTGCGTAGGCTAAGAAATGTTGGGCTTAAGGGCTAGGACTAGTTGTTATTAATCTTCTTGGGGTCTAAATCATTTTAAGATCACTTCCCCCTAAGATCTTATTAGCTAAAGTATCTTTAGACTACATTTAGTTTAAGTACTTTACAAAGCTAAAGCTTACCAAGTCATGGTACTACCGCGACTTCTTCATCTTCAGCTTATCCGTTACTCGGCTAAGCGCGCGCCTACTCTAGGAAAGGCATAGCGTCCCGCCGATCTGCAGTGGTTTTTGGGACCAAGATTACAAACGTCAGTTTCCTTAAATACAGAAATACAGGGCCTTCACGCGGACGAACAAGAGAACTGAAGCTTCTCATTTGTTGAAAACCTAACTCAATTTCATAAACTGCAATTCAATTCGACGATTGCCTTGAGGCGTTTGCGCCCAAGGCGATTATTGGCTGGCTACATGATGCTGTTCTAAAACTTCCCGCCATCGGCAACTTGACTTCCGGGAGAAAGCGTCGTTCAAACGCCCGCGCTTTCTTCAAGACTGAGAAAAGAGCATCCAAGCACGCGAGCATCCCATTGGCCGAGCTCGTGCCCTGTGATTGGGCAAAAACGGCTCTCTTGGATCTGGTTCCGGTTTGACGATCGTGGGTTCAGCAATACTAATTTCAAACTGAAATGCGCTGACATTAATTTATTTTTATTTTAAAAATAATAATGCTATGCAATACTACGAGTTAATAGCTATAGGACTAAAGGTCGATAAATGAAAAATTCCAACTCTAAGTGAGTTGACACGCAAATCTAAAATTTGCCATTGGCACTAGCTAACAGCTGTTACTAGCCTACGAGTGCGAGCGCTCTTGCCATTATGTTACGTGAACCGTGTCAAATAACGAAGCACTAAACTATAAGTTTAACCGAGATTAAAATACCAATTTATATTTTAAACTAACTAGAATTTTATTTAATGCCCAAACTAAAAGATTTCGAGATTGGTTCCAACCGCATTTGTACTTACAGTTTTCTGGCTCCAAGCTGAAATACATTTCTATGGTCACAAATGAAATTCGTAAAAACGGCCGACACAAGGGCGATCTTCTTTTCAAATGACAATATTTAACAATATTAACATTTTTCTCGATGGAAGGTTACATGTCAACAACAGAGGTTACATATTTTTATCCAAACGAATGCGACATTTACCTTAATAAACATTAAGTAAATTCGAAGGGTTTACAGAAAATCACGTCTCATGGCTTGTAAAAGCCGGATGCAACTTTTACGAAAAAAAGGATCCACATAACTTTTCTTGGCATGCATTTTAACAAGTGGGATCCAAGTTAAATTAGCACAAAATAAACAAATGGTATTTTTATTTATTTTAATAAACCAGCAGCCACAACGGACTACTGAACTGAGTAGCCTACCCATATTTCTGCCGATACGACATACAAGGAAGATCGTAGTTCCTGGAGAAATAGTAGTTAAACAGAAGAACATCTAAAAACAGGCTAATCTGTTACAGACCAGTAACGAACCTGAATTTAGGAAATAACCAAAGACTTCCCACACCACGAGGGGTGGGGGGGGGGGGGGCTTTGCTTGAGTGATAAATTACGATCTTCCTTACAAAACTCAAAAAAAAAACGTCTTGAAATAGGAAAATCTAAAACAAAACCTACAAGGGTGAAAAGTCCCCGCCAATTTTTTAGCCAATCAAAATAGTGATATCCGAGCCAAAAATGGCTGCCACCAAGTAGCAACATTAGTTGTCAAGCTAATCCCACCGACTCTTACCTCAAACGTTAAGTCAAAAACTTGCTTGGCAACTAATGTAGCAACTTAGTGGCAGCCATTTTGAATCTGAAATCACTACTAGTGATGGCTGAAACTTGGCGGGTTTTTTTTCACCCTTGTGGGTTTTGTTTTAAATTTTCTTATTTCAAGATGTTTTTCTTTTTGAGTTTCTGCCGTGTATCGGATTCTGTTTACGGGATTAAAACCACTATGGTATTCTCAAGCCTACATTAACACCGACTAAAGAATTTCAAACAATGGTTGCTCCCCTTATAGGACAAATGTTTGGGCAAGAGTTATTTTTCCGTTAGTCTGACTTGACTGTTTAACAGGTTTTTCACTATCTTCGTTCACTGCCTTCCTATTCTGCTTTGTGTCTGCAATCGCCAATTAGTGGGAGTGGGTGAGTGGGGGGAAAGAAGTTGAAATTTGGGTTATTAATTCATGCGATAACTAAAGAATAAAACGTTTTTGGCCAAATGTTTATAGGAAATATGTTCTTAGTTTGACGCAAGGAATTAGTCACCCAAGTATGGACATAACCTTTTGTTACACCCTGTATACACAAAAATTCGTGTCCGGTGATTGCCGATGTCTGTATATTTTGGACTAGTCGTAGCGTTTTGGGGGCAAAAGATTATTAGTAATAAAGCATGAAAAGAATATATAGATTAGCTTGGTGAATGCTATAACGCATTTAAGTTTAAGTCGAATAAATAACTTCAAAGTTAAAGGACAGGTGACGATCGCTGCGGAAATTTTTCATAGAAGTTGCTGCAGTTCAACACAATAAAAAATATCACACTTACAAAGTCATCTGTACAATTAAGTAGGAGGTTAAGTACCTTCGCAGAGGAAGCCCCTCCTATTAAACACTAAGCTAACATCCTTGGGCTTTTTGCCCTAAAATAAAAGTGATACAAATAGAAAATACAATTTACAAGTTTTGATAATGGCGGCCATTATGAAGAAGTGCTGCGGTGATTTTGGAGTGGTTTTTAATTGACAATATTGAGAGTTCAGGATAGAAATCTTGAAATTTGGCTTCCTGAAGACTTGGGTAATGTGTCTGGCTATTAAAGGGTTCCAAGATGGCCGTTTCTGTCCATTATAGAAAATATGGCTAATGGTCAAAGACCGAGGTGTTTTTGGCGTTTAAAGCGCTCAATAAAAAAAAATGTTCTACGGGTTTTTTGATCTTTGGAGGTCGTGTATCCTCTCCAATCGTTTTTCGGCAAGCCGACATTACAACCATTTTACCCGGCATGGCATCCTCGGACGTGACGTCTCCACTCCCGACTGGCGTGACCCTTCTGGATTGGAGATCTGTGAGCTGCGCTGACTGAGCTGTTAAGGGAGGGCAACTGGGGCTTTTTATGCTGGAGCAGCAGATTTTGGTTGCAAAAGTGCGGACGCCGAGGAGAGCTGCGGGGTCTGATTGGTGGAGGGCCAGGAGAACAACGGAAAAGTCGGCAGAGCAAAGGGTTTTCCGGTGCAGAGCCGTTTGAAGGAGTAGGGACATGTAAACATAGGCCAAATTGAGTTTTTACTCAATTGAACTTTGGGAAAGGCCTTTACATTAGAATATTGATTAGGGATTGGATATTTACATGATTGCTTTGTGAATTAGCTCTTGTTAAAGCTTAGTAGTGAGGCTTAAGTAATGAATAAATCACTACTATTAAATTTTACAATTTAACTAAACTGCAGTATTATACACCACAACTACGTTGGGAGGGGGACGGAGTTTTAATGCACAGTTTGACTTTGGTTGGCTTTGGGAACAGATCTTTGCAAGAAAATTCGGATTTAATTGAAGGAAAAGCTAGTGGCAACATTCGGATGGTCACTGTCGGAGTTTTTCGGAGATTTAAAGGAAAAATATTTACACAAAAATTCGTGTCCGTGAGAATGCTGATGTCGAATTGTTTCGGACTAATGGTAACGTTTCTGGGGGCAAAAGAATATATAAAAAGATGAAATAGACTAGCTTAGATGAATGCTATAACGCATTAATTAAGTTGGATGCTTTAACCTTTGAGTTAAAAGACAGTTCTTCAATCGTTGTGGAAATTTTTCATAGTAGTTGCGATCGTTCAAACACAATAAAAAATATCACACTAAAATGTCTGTATCCACATTTATGTGAGGTTAAGTACCAATTAAGGAAGCCCCTCCTAATGCACAACTAAGCTACTGTATGTGGCTTTTTGCCCAAAAGAAATAACGAAAGTATATTACAAATGTACATCAGGTTTCAATAATTGCGGCCGGAAGTGGTGAGCGCTGCAGTTGGTTTTGGGAGATTTTCAAATGTGGATTCTAAATCTTCTAGATGGAATTTTCAAATTCGGCTTTCCCCAAGAGGTAGCTATTGTCTCTGGCTATTAAGGGTTGAAGAGTTTGGCCGTTTCTGTCAATTATTAAAAAAACGGCGGAGGTTTGAAAATCGAGGTTTTGGATACTCAAGAAAAAAAAAAGTGTTCGCCGTGAAAACGAAGGTTTTTCACAACGGCCACCGGAAGTGACGTCGTGAGAGATAGCAAAAAGCACTTTCCCACCCACCTCCAGCTTGAGGAAGACGAAAAAAGGTAGCAAAATGTTCTTTTCCACCCTCCTGCAGATTGATGCCCACCGAACGCCCCGCCATCGGTAGTGACGTCATAGCCACGCCTACCAAAAGTGACGTCAGAAAAGGTAGCAAAAAAGCACTTTTTCACCCTCCTCTAGATTGACAAAGAAAAACGAAAAAGTAGCAAAAGGCACTTTCCCACCCTCCTCCAGATTGACGAAAACTAAAAAAGGTAGCAAAAAGCACTTTCCCACTCTCCTCTAGATCGACGATAACCGGAAGCCCCGCGTACCGGGGGATGGGTCTGTTTGTTTGTCCTGAAATCGTATTTTACCACTACTACATTCCTGAAGCTCTACTTCTGAACATTTTCAGTGTCGACTTTTGTGTAGATATCAGTTGTTTTGGTAGCTGATTTGATTTTATAGTTGTTGGATTTTGTAAGTCGAATATTTTCTTTAAAAGCAAACTAGGAATAACTAATTAATCGCAGAAAGTAGCCAAGCATTAATTCTACAGAAAGTGTACATTTCAGATAAAATGGAAAAACATTTGGCTACAGCAGTAACGTTGTCGCGTGGACTAAACAGTTCAGCAACACGAAACCTTACAGGAAAGTTTATTTGTATTTCTTTGCTGTTTTGACTTTGTATCAGTTCAACATTACATTAAGCATCAAACTAGTTGGTTTTTGTTTTCTAATGTTGTTTATTGATGAGTCTAACGGATTTTGTTAATTTCCAATACCAATGCAACTTGTATTTAGTATGGATGAGCCAGATATATGCCATGTCAGTAGGTCATGTGTTGGTTTCTTTACGTTTTTGGTTGCCTGGTTTCTTAGAAACTTTACACTTGGGTATTTTTGGCAATGATTCTTGTTTAGGTTTCAATCAGTTCTTGTGGTAAGTGATTTTGTGATTGTTGGTTTTTTTAATTTTTTATTTTCTAGTCGAATAATTTCCTTTAATTCAAACTAAAAGTAACTAATTACTAGCAAAAAGGAGGCCGGTATTAATTCTACACATTTCAGATAAATAATACTCATGTTGTTTGTTTGTTGACTGTTTGTTTATGGGTATTGACAAATTTTCTTTAGCAATAACAATGCAAGTTATTAGTTAGTATGGAGGACTTACGCTAGGTCGGTAACCTGCACCTGGAAAAACACGAGATAGGCGACCCATACAATAAATACTTTTAGGGTTATGAACAATGCTTTTAACAACCCGTAGTCCCCCAATGTGCCAGTTAGCTCACTAACCCAAGGATCCTCAATTCCCAAACCACCAAAGGAATGTAGAATTAATGTCGCCCAATGCTCACAGCATCTTTTCATAAGGTCTCCTGAGTTGTTTACAATAGGCTTCTTAAAGTCTATAGGAATGAACATGACTTCCGGGCCACCAGTAGCTAGCTAGCTAGCCAGTGAGTAACAGAAAATCAACGATCTTTGGTCACATTTTTTTTTTCACGAACCAAACCCGTTGCCCTACATTGTAGTGACGTAATGCCTGATTGTTCAACAGATTTGCAGCCGTTTTTAGTCATCTGTACATCCGTACAGGCTGAGAAGTCTATTGCAACGACTATGTCCGTCCGTCCATCACTTTTTTCAACTTTGCAACGGTACCAGATATTGACAACCATTGTTTACAACGTTAGATTTCAGTGGGAGAAGTTAGTTAAATAACATGGCAAATTAAAACATCGTTATTCCTTATAGCTAATAAAATTCTTCGACGTAACTAAAAAAATAACATTTGATCGTTGAATTAAAATCCTAAGGTAACACTCAATAAAAACAAATGGATTTTAGCTTCGCATTGTTGCATGAATGAATAGGCTTATCGTCGAACCAAATTTTCCATTAGGCCTATATCTGCTACTTACGAAATTAAAACTGCATTTTTAAAATCAGGCCTAAAATCATGTTACCATGGTAGCGTCAAGTTGCTACAAGCTGTTGGCTTCATCAATAGAGCAGCGGCAAGTGACGTCATATTGTAACGACGGGTGCTACGACGGGGTAGGTGCTTGTAGCATCGCCGGTCGCCTGGTGTAACTGGATCTTCCTTACTATTACTCTGGTCTGACTTGTAGTACTTTTTTAGTTAAAACAGCACAACTGCTACAGTCCCGGTGTAGAGAATGGAGCTACGATGTCCTAATAATGTAGGCTAACAATAATAATAAGCGGTAACGCTGCCACAAAGGTGGGAATTAGGCTAGCTAAGTTGAATTTGAAGAGAATTATCTTAAATACTAACTTCTAGCGAACAACGAACGAATAAACCGTTGGACGTTTAAAACTCCTGTTTTTTATTTTAAACAAACATGTTAAAATGACCGCACTTTACATTTGGTAAATATACAAATTGGTTTTAGGTTAAAAACAATTCAAGAATTTTACATTAAATTCGCACTGGTGAACTTGAATTTAGTTCAAACAAAAACAATTTCAAATTAGAAACAGTGAGTTTTTAGGCAACGGGGATTTCGCAAAAGAGCCCTCTAAATTACGAAGTCTCGACTGTGTAGTAATAGTAGACCTTAACCTACAGTTATTTTTCAAAAGGGAACACCCAGTTAATCAAACCGTACCCATCAGAATATCATGTTAGAAAAGGGATGTACACTCCATGAAGTACTGCGCTTCTGTAAATCTAACTGACCCGACGGCCTTTGTTTACATTAGGTTAATGAAACGAAGAAAGTAAAGCTGGTTTTTAGTAAGGGACCGTGAACCCTTAAATTACGGTCGCCAACATCCGAAATGCCATTTGGCTTGACGCACCATAAAATTACCTTCAAAGCTACAAGGTTAAGTTTAAAATTAAACTATAAATTTTGACGTGTAAGTCTGAAAAATAAACTTTTAATGTTAAACTAAGTTACATACGAAACACTACCTTTGCCCGGCATGGCAACAATCGGACCGCGGCATCTCCACTCCCGACCGGCGTAGCGACCTCTAGCTTTGAGAATCCTGAGCTGTGCTGACGAAATTCTCCTGGGTCTGGGTTTTTATGCTCTCTGCCTGACCGGCAGGTAGAGGGAAAGTGCGGGCCTGTAGGAGAGCGGTGGAGGGGGGGGGGGATGAGGGGAAGAGGTGGACACTTGGAGGATGAGAGACTGACCAAAACCGGCCAAGCTGTCACTACCGGAAGTAGGTAGGACAGCGCGGACGGCTAGGGTAGCTGAGCGCTCTGATTGGGAGGGAAATTGAATGCAGTGTATTTGCTTGGACGGGAATTGCGGAGGCTGAATTGACAAAGAGAATTGCCGACTTGGAAACGTTAGAGGCCTGGCTTTTGAGTGCAAGTGAGTTTGAAACTCATAACAACGTGAATTTAGGCCTATAAAATAAAACTACGATGTTATGCATCGCAACTATTGAAGGTGGGGGGGGGGGGG
>JAHWFP010196231.1:0-20721 GCA_023313725.1 Lithobius niger | reverse complement strand
AGCGGCACTGTGTAACAGAAAAAGAAATATAGGAAGTAAAATAGCAACTCAGTTTTTAGTTTTGCCAACTGTGTACGATTTTCGCGAAGTTAATTGTTATCACGACTTCAAACTTGGTGGGGATACAGTTTTGTCCATTTTTTGTTTTTATTGTCTACATTATCTGTGATACTTATTATAAGTTATGGTGGTGACATAGCAAACAAAACGGCCAAGTCAATTTTCAATTTTGCCAACTACGCAAATTTTCGTGGAGCTTCTTTTACCCCACTCCTTACAGCCTAGCTATGCAGGGAAGCAACCAGATATGATCAGGGGCAGCGTTTCAGTTACTCCCAAGCTGCACAGAAGTGTTGCGAAAACTGATGGAAAAAATGTATTGTAAACTTTACTTTCAAACTGACGAAATAATGATAATTATCAACCAGTACGCGTGGAAACTGGAATTTGCAGTGAAAATTTGTCCGATTTTGCCAACTCGACAAATCGAATTTGCCAACTGTAGGTGTTTCTTGGATGGTTGGGGGCAGCTCCCCCCCCCCCCCTCCCAATGACCCCCCAGTCGCTTCGGCCCTGAAGACACTGCCATAATCCAATCGGGAGTTACAAGCAGAAATAATATGGCAAGGACTTCAAAACGGTACAAAGGGGAAATTCCAGTCCATGGAGATCAACATCCATTACAAAAGGGTCAGAAATATTCAGGAAACTCCGCTCTAACAAGAGCGGTTACCAACGGTAAAATTCATGGTTTTTTCCAGAGAACACAAAACAAACAGAAAAAAAAACCTAATTAGTAACCACTCCATAACAATGGCCGTATTCTGAGTTAACAATTTTTGATTGCCCTAGAAATCTCATTACCTGTTTTTTATATGCACTCTCATGAGTTTCACTGCTTGTTCCAGAGAAAGAAAGTTGGCTTCCCTGCCAGTCCCGTAGTGGTCCCACTGCGCATGCGCGTATGCAGTCCTCCTTATATAAGCGCTGGCGTCGGACCATTCTTCATCTATTTTTCTCTGCAACGCCACGCGAATGCAACTGCGCTTCCAGCTCCTCGGCCCGGCCCATCCGCTCCTCGTTGCCGTTCCTTCTTCGTTCCTTGGGCCCCTTCAGTCCTCTGGTGTTTAGGGAGAGCTCTTGGTTCCTGGTTAGGACGGTTAGTGCATCGTTCCCATCGGACTGGACGTGGCTTGCTTCCACTCAGTCCGTTTGGCTACGATCCACTAGACAACGATCCGCCGGACGGCAGTCCAGTTGGCATCGATCCACGGGACGGCGGTCCGCTTGGCGTCCGTCCACCTGCCGGTCCACCGCCCGCCATCCACCATCGATCCGTCCGCTTCACGGTCCTCTTGACAGCGTTCCGTTGGGTAGAAAATCCGCCTAGCGGCGGTTCACTCGGTATCGATCAGCTTAAGAGCGATCTGCTTTCATCGCTTTGTTTGACATCAGTCCTCTACATTGATTCCCCTCCCCTCTTCGGCTTCGATTTGTCACGAGTAAAACAATGACTAAAGACGTGGGGGGGGGGGTCACTTGCTTCCGTTTAAGTGCTATATCATCACGATCCTTGCGCCCCTCACTCCGCTTCCTCGCCCTCCGTCCGTAGGGTAAAAACGGGAATGCTTACCACACGTTCCGACAATATATTGACTCCCCGTTCCTGTCTCCACTGTTCAGTCTCGGCTCCCTTTCGTCTGATGTCAGACGAGTAACTGAACGGTTTGAGTTGCAGCTGTCCCTCAAGCTGCGTTTTTGCTGCACGTCCCACTGTTCACACTAAAAACCGTCTGAGTCGCCACTGTAGCGGTGCTCACAGGTCCTAGAGGTGCCTACTGTTCTGCACCGACATCTGGTGTGGTCTCGGGAAAGTTAGAAGTACTTCGGGTGGCCGTTTTTACTTTTGCGGAGTTTAAACAAGCATGGCAGTCACTACTGCACGGTTAGGAACAGAGCGTCTATGTCCTATCTGAAGTTTTAGTACTATCTAATCGTTTTTGGTTCACTGCCACCAGGTGGGTGGTTTAATTGCTAACCTTAGGCTTTAAATAAGAGTTGTTTTTAGTTAAAACACTAGTAAATTAAATCTCTCTAGAAGCCAACTGAGTTTAAAACTCTTCGTTTTAATAAACAGGGGAAAGAAACACTTTACAGGGCAACTAGTCTACAAATTAGCTTTGAATAAAAGCACACAAGTAATTTTTACATAAAAAAAATTATCGGCAACGAATTTAAAAATAAAATTCACACTTACAATTTCGATTAGAAAATGTTCTTTGGTGTTACCTAAACACCTCTAAGTTAGAAAAAGTATCTTACAATTTCAAGCTTAGTCTAATTTAAGATTATGTTTCTAGGCATCTTGCACAAGATCAAATCTACTTATTCACATTGAGTCAAGCTAGCAATAATCAGGGCCCTACCATCGAAGTCTGTGCTTCTGTAATTATGCTACAGGACCTTGGTGATCTCAAAATAAATGCTTGATTACATAAGTAAAACAAACAGAAAGAAAGCCGGTTTTTAGAAAGGGGACCCAAACCCTTAAGTTATGGGAGGGGAGACCAGAAAATGCCGATGGTTTTAACTACCCATAATCACGAAACTCAAGTCATAAGTTAAGTTTAAATCTTTAAGTTATAATTTAGAATAAATTCCCAAAAAATAAACTAAAGCTAAAACTAGTTTTCTAAACTACTACCTTGCCCGGCATGGCAACACTCGGACTGGGGACATCCCTGCTCCGACCGCCGTAGTAACTCCAAGTCTGACTTGGAGTTAAGCCAATGCGGAGGGTGGAACGGCAGGGCCAGGGGTATATATGGGGAAGGGAGGGGGCGGACGTCAGCGATGACTACACGGTTTGGCGGCAAGAGAGGCAGGCAGCCTTGACTGTGCTTTCTCCTGAGCCAAGCTGCACCACGTGAGGGCTTTATAGGGAACTGTACGGATCTGGATGGGCCTTCATAAGGGAGGGAACAGGGGGTTCATACGGATTGGCCAGAGCTTCTGAGCTCTGAGTGGCTAGATTTCGGACCGTTGGTGTCTTTGAGCTTTTGGGGTTTAGGAACGGATTGATGGATCGTGATGGAAACGGTCATTTGGATTCGAACTTGGATTGATTGTAACTGACCGAGTTTTTAACGGATTTGAAAAAGGATAGGCTTGAATTAAGGCTGTACTCATAAGCTTTGCTATGAGCACGTCGGAAATACAAACTTGAACGAGTTTTACTCGAAAACTGCGATGTTAGGCATCACACTATTGAAGGAGGGGGGGGGGGGGGACGAAGTGTTTTGCTCAATTCTTTTAACAAACGTGATTTTTAATAGAAGGAACGTTACTATGGTCGGAGCCCTGGAAAAAAAGATACAAGATAAACACTTAAAATTTGTCCGGTAAAATTCGAAGGAAAGTGTTGCCGAGTTCAGTAGTGTTCAGAGACCTAGTTTTTGCTAAACTGTTGCCCAATTGAATTAAATAAAAGGTTAAATACACGAGCTTATTCCCTGAATGCTATAACGCATGGAAAATTGTGAACTATTATTGCAGCCGCTAATAATAAAAATTACAGTCGAAGTTTTCATAAATAACTTGGCCTTCGTTAAAATAAAAACATCAAGTGTTGGATTTCATATCCATACATGGGAGGATAAATTTCTCCTAAACAACACTAAGCTGGTTGGCTTTATGCCTGCAAAAGAAATAAAGTAATTACAAGTTTATTTACAAGTTGTTGAAAACTGCGATTGAAGATTTGCGTGCGGCGCCGGTCATTTTGGTGACTTTTTCAAAATGATGTAGAAAATTATTGGAGTGGAAATTTAAAGTTCTGTTTGCGCAGAAGTCTTGGGAAAGTGTAGGTCTATTCAGGGCCGCAAATTTCAAACGTTTTGGTCCATTTTTCTTGAAGATATGGTGTTTTGAAGACGGAGGTCTGGATAGGCCTAATGAGCGTTAGCGAGCGCTAATGAAGAAAATAATGTTCGTTGCGAAAACGATAAACCCTCAGGCTTTTGATATTTTGAGCAGAGTTCTCCTCTCAAATCTGTTGGTGAAGACTAGCTTCTTTATACCACCCACTATACAGGTTCCTGCGCAGCCTCCATTTATTAACGCCAAAGCACAACAGCAGCTCTCCCTTTTTTTGAACCTGGGTTCGGACGCGTTCCTTTCGGAACAGGTCCCTGTTCCCCTGTCCTCCCACCGTCCTCCTGCTCAACCTCCGTTGCCGCGAGGTGTGCGGAACCGAGGGGGGGGGGGGGAACGTATCCTCCCACACGACACATGGAGTACTAGACACCTGCATCCACCTACCAGTGCTGTCGCTACTCATCAATTCATTCAGGCCTAACGATAAGGATCTATACCTTATGCCTCGGGTCCGTGCCAGCCCCATGCTTACTGCGCATGCTCCTGCGGATGACCATGGACGGCACATCTCACCTAGTCTTTCCTCGTTACCACCGTTCCCACGGTTGTTGTTTCCACGTCATTTTGCACATCCGCAGCACGCTTGCCTTCACTTCAAACCAGTCATCGTCCTACTGCGCATGCTCTGCGCAGCCTCCGTTATATATCGTCATGGGTGGCACACATTTGCCTAGTCCTTCCTCATTACCTCCGTTCCCCACGGTTGTTACCAACACGTCCATCTGCACGTCCGCAACATGTTTGCCTTCCGTTCAGGCCCACCGTCTCCCTACTGCACGTTCTTTGCGCAGTCTTCATCATATACACCTATGAGCGGCACGACTTGCCTCGTTCTTCTTCATTGCCATCGTTCCCCGCGGTTGCTGTTTCCGCGTCTACGGCACATTCACCCTTGACTCCGGTTGATCCTCCGCTCCCGATTCCCTTAACAGGGGACCGCCCGGGGAACCACTGGACGGCTCGGTGTCCTTCGTATCACCGGTCCTCTGGATGTCGTCCGCCTCCCTTTACAATAGCGAGTATGCCACGCGGCGGATTAGCATCCCCTTCACGGATACATTCCTGTCCACATGACACCATCACAACGCCATGACCTTCTGCCTTGTCTCCACAGGGACCTTCGCCTAGCTTTCGTACAGTATTTACTGTTTCCATCCCCGACTGCCTATACTTGCTGTCCTGCCATCTTCACCATCCGCATTGCTACTAATATCCTCGACATGCCAATCTCCAAGCAAGCTGGTGGACCGGTTTCCAGTCTCCAAGTTGCTGAATTTCTGAATTCTTCTCTTCACAAGCCCTCGTCGCCACGGTTCCTGGTCTGCCACGATTCCCGGTCCGCCACGATTCCCGGTTCGTCACGGTTCCCGACCCAGTGCTTGAGCCCCTCACATTCTCTAAAAATTGAGTATGCTCTTCGTTCCGGTCAAACACGAAACACAACACGTTCCCTCCTTGGGCCTTCAACTTGGTCCTCTCGGCGTTTTCCTGTATAACAACAGATCGTTTCTCCTAGGGCTGTCGCAACGACGTGAAAGCCTCGAGTTCTTTCCCATCCTATTCGTATTTGGATCCGCTGGTCCTCTGGATCGGTCCGTCTCTCTCCTTCGAACATCATGTCCTCCTCTACTGTGGACAGCACATGGTGACCTCGTTCCCAACCTCTCCACTCCCGGTAGAAGCTTCGCTCCCGGTTACCGCTGCCTTGCCTCTAGGAGCAGACAGACGATAAACCACTCCATCCGTTCCCCTCACTGGAATTTTCTCCCCCCCCCCCTCCCGGAACGCTACACCACCGTTCCGGCCATTCCTCTCTTCACCGTTTCTCGGCAATCCACCTGCAGGTACTCCGGGTCGACCAGTTGCAGCTTAGCTCTCGGCTCATCCTCGTCCACGTCTTGCTACAGACCCGGACGCTGCCAGTCCTCTGCTTTCGACTGCTCGTCCTGTTACTTCTCTACTTGTACCGAGCCGCCGCTCTTGCCGCTCTCTAGTGCGACGTTCCTTCATCACATCCATCATTTTAATTAACACTGGACATGAAACGAATCGCTGCCGATTTGCTGGACTACGGTTCGCGGGACGACGATTCACTTCCCAACGGTCCGTTTACCGTCCTTTCATTCAGACCACACGCCGCTTGGCGACGATCTGCTTAGCAGCAGTCCGCCTGATGACGCACCAACAAGCCAACCTGCCGTACCGTGCCGTCCCAGCCAAAGGTTGGGACGCGTTCCTTTCCACTGTCCTCCCTCGGTCTTCCTGTTCAGCCTCAGCTGCCACGAGGTGTGGGTTGAGAGGGGGGATACATCCTCCCCTACAGACACGTGGAATTTATATCAAAATTGAACCTTCCTGTCTTCACCGGCCAATGCATTTCCTCTCGGTTCCACAGAGAAGCCATTACCCGTTCCCCAACCACCGGACTCCATCCGTTTGCCCGTTCCGTTTCCACCCGTCCACCTGCGCATTGGCCTGGGTCTTTCATGGACCATGTTCCTCTGCCCTCCTGCTTCCTGACAAGGCTTCGTTTATCAGTCAATTTGCCGTTCCTTCGAAAGGGTCACAATGAACACTACAAGGATCTTCAGTCCGCTCCCCGGTTCCTCACCTTCTCCTATGTTCGTCTGCGACCAATGTCGCGCTACTGTTCTGTACACAGTGTCACCGTTGCTGGGCAAGGAAAGTATGTTCTTCCATGTCCCTGGGGTTTTCTCCTCCCCTGCAACGACCATGACTCCATTCCTTGCGGTTCGATCCTCCCATCATAGGCCTCACAAGTTTTAACCGTGTGTCCTCAATACTTCGATGTCTCTTCCACGATCTTCGAGGCTACTCCCGGCAGCCGCTCTTCCTACACATCACTCCCAGTGTTTGGGATTGCCCATGAGCTGTCTAATGCGCCCGGTCACAGAATGCTTCACATACCGGCTTGTCCCCATCCGTTACGGGCCTTGGTTTCCTTCCGTCTGTCTTCGGTTAGAACTGACGATTCACCTTGTCTTCCAGTCTATGCCTGGTTTTTCTTGGAGCCGGAACCTTCCACTTGCTTGTGATGTCGCACGAGTTCAGCCAGAATTTTTGCATCATTTTGTGCTTTTTTTTTACGGCAAATACAACCTTCGCAGTCCCTCCCGCCAACCCTCCAATACCGGCTAAAATCGGTCCTAGCAATGCCAACGCGATCTTGTTGTGAGCGCCATATCTGTTTTATTATTATTATTATTTGGTAAACAACTTCGACTTTGCCACTATCCAACTTAGATTCATTTTCCTGTCGCCAATGAGCAAAGCGTGACAGGTGGTATTAGCTGGAACGGCTGCTCTAAACTTCAGTTTGACTTGTACCTCCCGATTGAAGCCTCTCGGACTGTTTGGAACAATCCAACACCATGAGAGGATATGCTTTCTTGAACTGAAGCAAGTCAAAACTCAACTCGTTGGTATTGTAGCACAGCTGCCTAAATTGCTGCACCACTCTGTACAGACCAACGTACTCTCCAGTGGCAAAATTAGTGTTTAAATCGAGGAACGGATACCGCTCGGAATTTAGAGTCACGTGAACATCTTGCAGACTGCAGTGGTCAAACACACCAGGATTTTTGACTAAGGAGTCCTGCGTGTTAGTTTGAAAACTAGAACTATCCATCAAGGTTTTTCGACCGCGGAAGTAGTCGGCAATTTCTGCCAGGAGGCACCAGCATCGGTTGTGTAATGAATTTCGTTTTTTTTTTAGGTGATGTTATGTATGCTGTTATAAGTGTCTAAATTAAGCAGAGCCAATTCGTTATTTTTTCCGAGTCCAAATCGATGGGTGTGTTTAGATATTTTTCAAGTCGGGAGTCTTTGCCGGTGAGAATAATCGAACCGGAATCCATGATGTCTTTTTTTTTTTTAAAGAAATGTACTCAGAATGCAGCCGTGAGCAGCCAGTCTAGTTAGGGCTTAACGCGTCACGGCCGCAGTCGCAAGCTCGGAGCAAGGGTTAAGAAGCCTAGCAAAACCTTTGGCACCAACCTTTGCAAGCTACATTCCTTTTACTAAACCATCAATGAAGGCTTATAAACATAAAATAATACGCTTTATTTTATTTAGTTGTACTAAATCATTGTAAAAATTATTAATTTTTACATCTTCCAAGAGTTGTAATCCGACAAGCTAAAATTAACTGCAAACGTGGGAAAAAACGTGCATTTACTGGCAGTTAACTTTAAACTAAAATTTTCTATGTTTAAGTAACTAAGTAAATAATGGTTGGAAACAGACTGAAGCTCTATTTACATATATTGAACATTGGTTAATAAAATATTTAAAAAACAGTGTTTAGTTTGCAGTTTCATTTTGGTTACAAATCTTGGTTTTAGATTTCAGCAACAACAAAAAAAAATCGTTAAGCAAATCGTGCTTAACACTCAAGTACCAACAACGATCAAGAAATTTCACCAACTTCAAACTAGAAGTACATTTTCGCAAAAATGCAAGTAATATTGAATAAAAATTCAACTCACATGATGTCACTGACGACGATTCACATGCAACTTTTTAGCTGTCTGGTTAAGATGCTAGTCTTTGGTTTTACTTTGGAAAAAAATTCACGTTTTGAAAGTTGTAATTTGAAACGGGAATGAAATTAAAGTTTTTATAAAATCATCCCCAAAAAATATTTCACCTGCAAAAACCTACCCCTATCGCGATAATTAAGTTTAAGTTACATTTAAGTTTTCAAATAAATGGCCTAAACGAAATTTAAGTATAACTAAGTAACTTACATGCCCTCTAACTTTGCCCCGTTTGGCGCAATTTGCGGCAGGTGAAGAACATCGCTCTCCCGGAGAACGTGACGATGGGTGGTTGCGAGGTCGAGCTATGCTAACGATATTTTCTCAAGATTGGGTTTTTTATACTTCGGAAATGGCTCCAACTTGCATTCTGCGCGGACCCCGAGGAGTGCTAGACATGTAAGGCACCTTAGGATTTGTTTAGAGCCTAAATTTCCAAGCATCCAATTCACTGGTTGGTGGAGAGTTTGGTCAGCCAAATTCGGCGCCAACGACGCTCGAGCGACTTCCGGTGTGCACGAGAGAGCCGACCGGGTTTACTTACGCAAGTAAAATTCCAACATGGCGCTAAAGCATTGAGCCTAGGTAGCGGACACATTTTGCCTCATAGTTTTAAAACTACCGAACCGAATTTAAAAAGGTAAATATATTTGTAATCAGAATATTATTAAGATCAAAGCATCTTTTACGAAGATTTAAGACAGACTTTGAAAAAAATAATATGTGAAAACAGCGACATTAGCGCTAACAAACCTGCGTCGTACACGTGAGTTGTTACAAGTTATAAACAGTTTCAGGCATCAATAAAATCTATTATTATGCTGTGTGAAGTACCCCTATTGTTTGTGAGAGGACTTTAAACTATTAGGAAACGTGTAGGTAACAATCTACGTGGCTTTATGCCGAACTACAACGATGTAGGTTACAATTTTTCGCAGCAGCGCTGTTTACATTTTGGTATTTATTAAAAAATAAATAAATTCGAAATTAAAGATTTCAGGCCTTCAATAAGACCACTTGGGTTTTCTCGACGATCTTCTAAGATTTCAACGATTTTAGTGTAAAAGTTCAATTTCTCCTGCCCACCCTACCTTACCAAGTTTAGGGTTGGCAGTTTCGATTTAAAAATCTGGCGTTTTGTTGCTTGAAGGTAGCCTAGCTCCAGTACCGTAAAGAAAATGTTGCAAATTCCTTACACGCCCCCACAAGGGAGACTTTATTTCGGGGTTCACATAAACGCTGAAACAACAGCTGAAAACAAAGATTAGTGCAAAGACAACATGTCGTACCAATGATGTTACCAAGCCAACGTAAAATTAACTGCCAAGTAATTTCACAACAAGCAAGAAAATTAAAGGGATTTGCAGTAAAGTTCAAGCTTACAAAGTTCATCCATTTTTAAGAAGTCCATCAAAAAAACAGGAAATCATAAAGACTCTGAGCACTCTCTGCTCTCGGAAAACTGGTTGTTTTTACATAAAAAAATAGCATGCATGTCAAATAATATCTTCTGTTACTCTGGTAATACGTCCCTAACTGGTCAGAGTTATGTCAAATTGCATTTTTTTTTAGCCAAGTAAATACCAAAAAACTTCCAGCCGTCCACACCCAACCAAGCTTGCGATAAGTGTTAGAAGGGTGCTTCCTATGGGTACGTAACAAAAGATAAGCTCTATTTAACAATACAACACTTTAACACTGGAGGGTTTGAAGGTATACCCCACAACTTACTTAAGTTTGACCATATAACTCAACAAGGTATCTAATTATTTTTCTTGGAAAAAACTAGCCAAAAACATCATGACCTTTAGACACATAAGAAAAAGTACATCGCTTAACCCTTTAGCTACGAGGAAGATACAGTTTTCAGTTCGCAATGTCCGGGGAAATGTAACAAACCATAAGTTTACCTCTTTCACTTACAGGTAGGACAAAATCTTTTTTACAGAGGAAGACTTTCCATAAAAACTCAAAAGGATAAGTTGAGGTCACTTATTCCGATGTGCTCCCAGCGAGCAACTCACTTGGGTCGTCCAATGTCAGAGGCCTATCTTCCACAAAAGGAAGAAGCTGTTGGCATCCGTCAGAGGAATCATTGGCCCTTAAAATTTGGGCATAAACTTTCCAAAACAGGGGGGAAAAAAACGAAAGTACCTTCAAGGTTGTACTTTCAGCATACCTAAAGATGAGAAATTAAAATCTCACTAGCCTTAACTTTTAAACATTTCAGAAAAAGTTAAATTTAACTAAGCTTCAAATTTAAGCAAAATATCTACTAAGAGCATCTGCGTTCAAATGTTCCTTACCGGCTTTGTACTTTACCTGGTAGTCATGGTCTTGTAATGCTAGGCTCCTCCTCAGGAGTCTACGCTTTTTACCGGCCATTTGTTTGAGCCAGTGCAATGGATTATATCAGTTTCGATGTAGAACTTAGTTCCATACAAGTATGGCCTAAGTTTGGCTACTGCCCACACGAAGCAAGCACATTCTTTTTCAGTTGTGCCAATGTTTACTTTATCATTCTCGGCCTCTAAGGCCTTAATTCTAAGTTCCTCGTCCTTTTGACGAATTTCTTGAACTTTAAGAGCTGCTGATTTTTTTATCAACTAACGTTTGCTCTCAACGCTCGATAGCCACGGCTAATGCGTCTTCAAGATCAGAAAGTAAAACCTTCTTTCATTCTACTGCATCTTGCAAAAGTTTTACTGAATTACTTCGAATATCACTTTTTTCTAAGCCAAAAATATGCATGCATTTTTCAAATCCTTATTTCGGATATTTATAATCAAATCCGCAAAAGTGGCCATGTTTTCTTTTGGAGAATTAGGCTAACATAAAAAAAAACTATTTTTATGGAAAGTCGTCAAATTTACAGCAAGTGATCTAACTGGTTATTAAAGTCAAATTAAAAATTTGTCCAACAACCACAATCCAGATCAGTACATACATGAATTTCTTGACCTCAAGCACAGTTGTAAATTTTACCATAAAATTTCAGCATTAAAAAAAAACATTTCTTGTCCTTTTAAAAAACACTCTCTGGCTTGGCAACAACAAAGACATGAAGTCCGTGCACTAACCTGTACATTCATTTTGGCATCGTCTTCGTTTCCCAGCGAAGTTGACCATCAGTTGTTTCCTGGTTTCGTATGATGGTTAAAGGTGATACCAAAATGGCATAACCTGCTTCTGCGATGAAAAGCTGCTTTCCCCCTCTGGTTTGGAGACCTGGATCCTGGTTTAGTATGGTTAAAGGTGATACTAAAACTGCATACTCGGCTTCCACGATGAAAGGCTGCTTCCCCCTCTGGTTTGGAGTACTGGGTAACTGGATCTTGGTTTACAGTTGTGGAATGGCATCCATGACTGCTTACTCTTCTTAGTTGAAGACAACTGGTTATGGTAGTAAGGCTAGCGGGGGTTGAGCTTGTGTTGACGTAAGCACGGGCGTCTGGGATCACGGCACTTGTGAAAAATCCCAACCGCTGCCCACCAGTTTGTAGCGGCGTCGGCCCAAAACAGTGTGCCGGCAAACATCACTAATCGTACTGGTGCGGATACTTTATTGCGAAGTTAGGCTACTGGTCTTTCTTTCCAATTTTGCTGGATTTCAGGTCAACAAGCATAGCAGACCACTATTCAAGGAGGGAGCGACGTTGCGGACTAATGCTTTAATAAAACTAACCTAACTTGGCAAGCGGTAAGTCTTTGCTGCCACCATGGGAAAAAACGTGCATTTACTGGCAGTTAACTTTAAACTAAAATTTTCTAAGTTTAAGTAACTAAGTAAATAAGGGTTGGAAACGGACTGAAGCTTGATTTACATTTATTGAACATTGGTTAATAAAATATTTACAAAAACAAGTGTTTAGTTTGCAGTTTCATTTTGGTTACAAATCTTGGTTTTAGATTTCAGCAACAACAAAAAAATATCGTTAAGCAAATCGTGCTTAACACTCAAACTGGCCGTGTAAACTTGATGAAACTCGGTGTGAGGGTAGCCCTCGTCCGTACGCACATTTTAAGCCCAACCACAAGTCCGTGAGACCTCTGTGAGCCGAAAGTACCAACAACGATCAAGAAATTTCACCAACTTCAAACTAGAAGTACATTTTCGCAAAAATGCAAGTAATATTGAATATAAATTCAACTCACATGATGTCACTGACGACGATTCACATGCAACCTTTAGCTGTCTGGTTAAGATGCTAGTCTTTGGTTTTACTTTTGAAAAAAATTCACGTTTTGAAAGTTGAAACTTGAAACGGGAATGAAATTAAAGTTTTTATAAAATCATCCCCCAAAAAATATTTCACTTGCAAAAACCTACCCCGATCGCGATAATCAAGTTTAAGTTACATTTAAGTTTTCAAATAAATGGCCTAAACGAAATTCAAGTATAACTAAGTAACTTACATGCCCTCTAACTTTGCCCCGTTTGGCGCAATTTGCGGCGAGAGAAGAACATCGCTCTCCCGGAGAACGTGATGATGGGTGGTTGCGAGGTCGAGCTATGCTAACAATATTTTCTCAATATTGGGTTTTTATACTTCGTAAACGGCTCCGACTTGCATTCTGCGCGGACCCCGAGGAGTGCTAGACATGTAAGGCACCTTAAGATTTGTTTAGAGCCGGAATTTCTAAGTATCCAATTCACTGGTTGGTGGAGAGTTTGGTCAGCCAAATTCGGCGCCAACGACGCTCGAGCGACTTCCAGTTTGCACGAGAGAGCCGACCGGGTTTACTTACGCAAGTAAAATTCCAACATGGCGCTACAGCATTGAGCCGAAGTAGCGGACACGTTTTGCCTCATAGTTTTAAAACTACCCAACCGAATTTAAAAAAATAAATATATTTGGAATCTGAATATTATTAAGATCAAAGGGTAAGCATCTTTTACGAAGATTTAAGACAGACTTTGAGAAAAATAAGTGAAAACAGCGACATTAGCGCTAACAAACCTGCGTCGTACACGTGAGTTGTTACAAGTTATAAACAGTTTCAGACATCAATAAAATTGATTATTATGCTGTGTGAAGTACCCCTATTGTTTGTGAGAGGACTTTAAACAATTAGGAAACGTGTAGGTAACATAATCTACGTGGCTTTATGCCGAAGTACAACGATGTGCATTACAATTTTTCGCAGCAGCGCTGTTTACATTTTGGTATTTATTAAAAAGTAAATAAATTCTAAATTGAAGATTTCAGGCCTTCAGTAACACCACTTAGGTTTTTTTCGACGATCTTCTAAGATTTCAACGATTTTAGTGTAAAAGTTCAATTTCTCCTGCGCACCCTACCTCACCAAGTTTAGGGTTGGCAGTTTCGATTTAAAAATCTGGCGTTTTGTTGCTTGAAGGTAGCCTAGCTCCAGTACCGTAAAGAAAATGTTGCAAATTCCTTACAATATTACCGAAGCTTTCAAGAAGATACTCTTAGGAGCGATACCCCCTAAAAATGTACAAGTCGATTTAGGTAGTGAGTTCTGCAATAAAGACTTAGAAGCGCTTCCTAGGCGCCATAACATCAACATGTACTCTACGTACTCTGAGAAAAAAGTGAGCGTGGTAAAATGTTTCACCAGAACGCTGAAAACTCGAATATGGAAAAGATTCAACAGGCAGGGGAATTAACAAGTGGACACACATTATCGACGAGTTGGTTTCGCCTTACAACAACATGGTTCATTCCACCACAAAACTGAAACCTATGGAAGTAAGTCACGAACCATTGCTGAGACGAACTAGTCGTGAACGACTGCTAAAGAAACCCAAATTTGCTGTAGGACATAAAGTCAGGATATCTAAAGTTTAAACAATTTTCGATAAAGGCTATTTGCAAAATTGTACTAACGAAGTATTCACAATACGTAAAGTTCAAAAATCACAACCAGTTACGTATCTTTTGAAGGATGAATCGGGTGAACCGGTGCTTGGAGGTTTCTACGAACAGGGAATTAAAAAAAAACTAGTTCCAGATTTATTTGTAGTGGAGCAAGTGTTGCGTAAAAAGAAAGGAAAAGATGGGACAATCCTTTATTTCGTTAAATGGAAAGTATAGCGGCGGACGCTACAACGGCTGAGGTGCTTGTAGCGCCCCCGACATCCTTGGTTGACGAGTACTTCTTTGCATCAGGTTACGTGGTTATTACGACTTTTTACGATAATAAACGCAGCATGGGCTACAGTCCCTGCTTGGGGGATGGAGCGTCGGTGTCCTATTCTAGGCCTAACCTTAATGCTTCCAGTAATACACTGCCACCAACGGTGGATTAATTTAATTGCTTAACGAAGTATAAAGCTAAAATGGGCTACATAATAATTTACACTTAAAAACAATTAATCTGCTAGGGTACGAACCTGAGGTTTAAAAACTCTTAAACTCTTAGTTTATCACCATTATCTAGTTTTACACACAGGGTAACTTGTTCTAATTCCACGACCACGTCTGTTAACGCTGTTTGACATCTAACCTTCGTTTTAAACGTGGCCATTTCCTAGCGAGCTTGGCGCTAACCAGCGAAATTGAACTTCCGGAGTCGCATAAAATTTTTATTTTATGTTTACCTACGTTAGCTTCAAGTGTGCTAGACTTAAGGATTTCACTGGCATTTTTCCCGACTGGGAAACATGCATTAGCTTGCTGTGGTTTCGAGTTCAGTTGGGGGCATTGAATACGAAAATGTTGGGTAGAATTACACACGTAGCAGCGCCTAACTCTATCTGGATTTAGGTTAGTTTTTACACTAGCACTATCGTTTATGGCAGGGTCCCCACCTGGGTTATCTGCGTTTACATCGACAGATCCGGCCGGATTAGATGTCGTGTGGTGGTTACGGTTGTGACCACGCTGTTGGCCAGAAGGTTTAGAACCTTGGTTTGACGTTGCAGCTATGGGCTGTGTTTTGGCTGCACGAGCGGCAGTTTCGTTAGCAATTTGCTTGTTTCGAGTGGTGTACTCGTCACACAGTTGGGCTGTTTCGGCCAACGTACCCGTCTTAATTTGATCGGGGATCCATTTTCTGAGTTGGTTAGGGCAAGATTTGTAAAATTGCTCTAAGAGCATCAAATTAACAAGTTTATCAAAATCCCTGTTAACTTTGGCTAATTCAAGCCATCTGGAAAACAAAGTTTCCAAGTCAAATGCGTAGTCATGGTACTGCATTTCTGGGTCCTTTTCGAGTAAACGAAATTGCGTTTGTAATGACTCTTTCGTCTGAACAAATCGGGCAAGTAATTTAACTTTAACTACTTCATAGTCGAGCATTTCCGTGTCGGAAAGCTGGCCGCAAACTTTGACTAAAACTTCTCCCATTAACGGTAACAAAGCTGTAGTCCATTGGTCACTAGGAATTTTCTGACTAGTTACAATTCTCTCAAATATTTTTAGAAAACTATTAATTTCTGTTTTGGGCGTCCACTTGTTTATTAGACGAACAACATCAGCAACTTTACCCTGTTTTACTGGATTTGGTTAAGCTGGGGGAGCGCTGTTAGCTCCGTTTGGAGCGGCGTTAAGATTAACACTAACAGCGTTTAGTCTGGCTAATTCCAACTGCTTGTCGAGTTTAGCTATTTCTATAGCACTCGTACGTTCGGTAATTAACACTTCCTTTTCTTTAAGTAAGGCGTCTCGGTCTCGAATCTGAGCCTCCTGATCCTTAAGGGCTAGTTCATGGGCACGCTTTTTCTCAGCTTCAGCTACTTCTAAGGCCCTTAATTTAAGCTCTTCCGCTTTGAGAAAAAGCTCATTTTCTTTCACGGCTAGTTCCTTTTTTGCTAGAATCTTAGCCTCTCTCTTTTCTATAGCGTTAGCTAGTGCGTCGGAGAGTTCGGTTAAATCTAGTTTACCGTCTTCGAGGGTTGCTCGTAAGATTTCCACTGATTCGGCTCGAGATTCACTTACAGTAAATCCTAAATTTAAACTAGCCTTTTTTAGGTCTTTGTTCGGCAAGTCATGGATGATTTCTTCTAATTCTTCCATTTCCGACATTTTCGTTTTTAACGTTAAACGGGTTCAAAATAAAGCCTTTATATTTAAACCAAAATTAAATGCAGCCGCATATTAATTTGAACGTTAATTTTGGACAGAGCGAATTACTTAAAAAACTTCTCTACCAAATCCAGCAAGTTATACATAAAAAATACACTTTCAAGGACCCCTAGCACTCTGGTATGTGAATAGCTAAACTACACAACGGCTCTTAACTACAATACTCGGCTTGGCGGCCTTTAAGCATATCCTATGCACACTTACCCCTTTTACACACAATCGCTGTGTTGTCAGTCTGTCCTTCCTGTTCCACCGTAGTACTGGAAGTCCGGCACTGATGTATGATGTAGATCGTCTTGGGCGGTCTAATACACTGGGACCTTGGTTGGCAAACTCAAAATCCACTGCTTGGCTGCACGGAGCGCAGGTTCCCTCTCGGGCCGCTTCTCCTACAGCATCAGGTTTTGGGGAGACGTCTCACAGCAGGAGGGCCTCACTAAAAGCAGCAGCTGTTGCTTCCTGGCGCCGGCAGTTGTTGTGGCTGCTTGGCGGTGTTTTGCCCCGTTTTTGACGGCAGGGCGACTTCTGCTTCGTGATCGTGTTTACGTGATCACTGACATCTACTTCGTGGCCTTATTTTACTGGACCACAGGCATCTAGTTGGACGGGACTTGCATCCTTCTAGGAACTTGGCATAGTAGCATGGCAGGGGGGGAAACGCTTGTCGGGAACAGCACCTGTTGATCCCACCGTTGCCACCAAGTTGTAGCGGCGGACGCTACGACGGCTGAGGTGCTTGTAGCGCCCCCGACATCCTTGGTCGACGAGTACTTCTTTGCATCAGGTTACGTGGTTATTACGACTTTTTACGATAATAAACACAGCATGGGCTACAGTCCCGGCTTGGGGGATGGAGCATCGGTGTCCTATTCTAGGCCTAACCTTAATGCTTCCGGTAATACACTGCCACCAACGGTGGATTAATTTAATTGCTTAACGAAGTATAAAGCTAAAATGGGCTACATAATAATTTACACTTAAAAAAAATTAATCTGCTAGGGAACGAACCTGAGGTTTAAAAACTCTTGGTTTTTATTTTAAAACATCAGAATGAAAAGAATAAACAACTTTTACATTTAAGTTCACTAGTTTAAGTCTTTACAAGTTTGCAAAAACAAATAAATCAGGAATTTACATTTAGTAATTCACAGTAAACAAGAACAACGATGTTTGTTCTTAAACACTTAATTTAGACAAGAAAAAGCATTTTTATCTTGGGTTCCTATCCAGGAATACCCAGCAAGCTGAACCGCAGTAGTGGTAAAATACGATATTCGGTTACATATATACCCCCCCACTTCCGGTCACCTTATAAAAGTGGGGGTAATAATGTACTTCCGGTCACCTGATGAAAAGTGGGGGGTAATGGCGTCTCTTCCATTTTTCGTCAATCTGGAGGAGGATGGAAAAATGATTTTTACTATCTGTTTTCCGGTTTTTATCGATCTGGAGGAGGGTGGGAAAGTATATTTTTCTTCCTCCTGTGATGTCAATTCCGGTCCCGTGATCAAAGTGGGGGTAATGATGCGCTTCCGGTCTTATGATGAAAAGTTGGGACGTCACTTCCGGTTTTTGTCAATCTGGAGGAAGGTGCCTTTTGTTAACTTTTATTCATTTTTTTGTCAGTCTGGAGGAGGGTGGGAAAGTGCTTTTGCTATCTTCTATGACGTCACTTCTGGTCACGTGATAAAAGTGGGGGTAATGATGCACTTCAGATGACATGATGAAAAGTGGGGGCGTCAGTTCCAGATTTTTTGTCAATCTGGAGGAGGATGGGAAAGTACCTTTCGCTACCTTTTTTCATTTTCATCAATATGGAGGTGGGTGGGAAAGTGCTTTGCTATCTTCTATGACGATATTCCGATCACGTGATCAAAATGGGGGTAATGACATCACTTCCAGTCATGTGATGAAAGTTGGGACGTCACTTCCGGTTTTCATCAATATGGAGGAGGGTGCCTTTTGCTACCTTTTTTCGTTTTAGTTGATGTGGAGGATGGTGGGAAAGTGTCTTTTTTTCTTTTTTGTAGAGAGGATCACGCGTAGGGTACAGCCTGGGGAACCCACATCCCGAACCGCTTCGCTCTAAGATCGACAGTTCTCGAGTTATCAGGGTGGGCCAATTTGTCGAAATTCGAGGTACCCGATTTCCGAGGTGGGCTACACGTAGGGCACGGCTCAAGGAAGTCAAATCCCGAACAGTTTCGCTCTAGGACCGACGGTTCCCGAGTTGCTGGCATATTTCAGATTTTGGAACTGTGCCAATTTTTTTTTTCGGTGGCCAAAATAATTTTTGACCGGGCCAGCTGATAGGTGAGGCTAAGTGCGGGCAGGGTATCATGCATGGGGGCCAAGTTTTTTTCCGTTTTACTCTAGGACCAACGGTTGCCGAGTTATGGGCATTTTAAATAATTTCGGAAATTGAAACTGTAACCTTTTTCTAAGATTTTTCTACATCGTTGTTGGTCCAGAAAATGAAATCGTGAGTCAAAAATTCTACTTCGGCGAGGACGTGGTGGATAAGTTTTACGAATGTATGAATGGCGAAATTCAAAAGTTTGTCTCGATTATCTCACGACCGAAACATCTGATGATGACTACCGACGATGAAATTCGGTTCTCGAAAACCGATACTTGTTACTACTGCAACAAAGTCATCATCTCCAATAAAGTGAGAGATCACTGCCACTCACGGGAAAGTTCAGAGGTACTTCTCACGTAAAATGCAATCTGGAGGCTAAGACAATAAATACTATCCCGGTCGTCTTCCATAACTTGGAAGGTTACGATATGCATCTACTGATTTCTGCGACAGAAAACTTCCCTTCGGGAGTAGATTTTCTTGCTAGAAACACCGAGCGTTTCATGAGTATGACCATTACACGGTACTTTTCCTTCGGTCAAAAGGACCTTTCGGTAAGGTTGCGGTTTTTAGACAGTTATAGTTTCCTATCTTCCTCGCTCGAAACTTTGGCTAAAAACCACAAGAAAGATCGACCTTTCCCCATCTTAAAAACTGCTCTCGATTCGGTAGACTGGTTCGAGCCAGAAGCGAAAACGGAAGAAATCTTGGATTTATTGACACAAAAAGGCCACTACCCGTACGAGTACGTGCAGTCTATGGATGTGTTTGAGGACAAGGAATTACCTCCTAAAGCAGCATTCTTCTCCTCTCTACGAGGCGAAGGCATCACCGACACGGAGTACGATCACGCAACGTCAGTTTGGAAGTTGCTGAAGGAGAAAGTTTTTAAAAATTACCATCTCGTATATCAGATGATCGACGTGTATCTTCTAGCCGACATTTTTCAGACTTTCAGGGAAACTTGCTCGGTCAATGACGGCATAGATCCTTGCTACTACGTATCCACACCAGGGTTTAGTTGGGCAGCCGCCTTGAAAAAAACCAAAGCCGAACTAGAACTGTTTACGCACGGAGGAAAGCATAACTTTATAACTTCCGGTATCAGAGGTGGAACAACTTTTGTGTCGAAAAGGCATTCGATCGCCAATAACAAATATCTACCAGATACTTACGACGAAAATTTACCTAGTCTATATCTAGTAGATTTGGATGTCAACAACTTATATACGGACTAGCCATGACGGAATTCCTTCCCTACGATCGATTTAGTTGGCTGACGAGGAAAGAAATCCTCGAATTTTGCTTGGCATCGGTTGAAAAAGATTCGGAATACGGTTATATATTGGAAGTGGACTTGGACTATCCATCCGAGCTACACGATAATCACAACGATTATCCTTTAGCGCCGGAAAAGTTTAAAATAATGCCAAAACTCGTGTCCCCCTTCATGAAAGAAATAGCAGGAAACAAGAAGATCGTTTCTACTTCCAAACTGACGACTAACCTGCTCCCGAAGAAAAACTATATAGTTCATTACAGGAATTTACAATTCTACTTGAAGCACGGTTTAATTTTGAAAGGTATTCACAGAATTCTAAAATTTCGTCAGAAGCAATGGCTAAAATATTACATAGAATTTAACACCGAGAAGCGTCAACTCGCAACGACGACGTTCGAAAAAGATTTTTTCAAACTGAAAAATAATTCGGTGTTTGGAAAAACGATGGAAAACAAATCGGGGCGTTTATCCGTGAAGTTGTCCGATAATCCAAAAAAATCTGTCAAGTACAGCACTCTGCCACACGCG